>JBAMJV010004969.1:97500-146982 GCA_037951105.1 Echinarachnius parma
CCTTGATGTATTTCTGATCATTTTGTACAAGGTTTCTATTACCAAAGTATGACAAGTTATACTGTATGTGACTGGCTATAGCAAAACCCTGAACTTGTCGGTAAAAATCAAATTGTAGATTTCCATACCATTAGAAAGGCCTTATCACAAGCTTTCATTTGATGCTTCGTGCTAACAAAGTGGTCAATTATTTGACGAAGATATGATTGTTTCAATTTTACAATCATAAGTCTTTTACACAAATTATGTGAACTTAAAATGCCAATTTCTTCAAAACATGAATTACCGACAGTGCACGGTTTTGCTATAGCCGGTCACATATATCACTGGAAAGCTGAGATTTAGGGAATACAAATTTCAGAAAATGGAGGGATTGCAACTTAATTACGTTTTTGTGGTGACAGATCACGTATCTATGTACACAGAATAACATAATCAACTCATGCATAATGTGCCTTCAGACATTTATCAGATTGGAATTACAGATATAATGTAAATGAATGCCAAGAGACAGTCAAGTGTACATTGTACTACATAAACTAAAGCCATGAAAGTAATAATTCTTCATACAATCAGAAGCACACTTTGCCGGCTTCAGGAGAGGTTTAAAGGGACATTCTTTGTTTGTAGTACAACTTCCAACCCCTCAAATAGAAACTGTTTGAAAGATATCTTGAGTCAAAGCAAAAAACAACCCATTATTTGGCCTTTGACTGAAGACAGTGTTAAGAATAAGGGGGAGAGAAAGACCTTTACAGGACAATGAAACCCTGGTGAATTCCTCTTTTCACTATGCGAAGCTAATTTAAAGGAATAATTCTGTAAAATTCTGAATAAAATAGGTAAAGAAATAAGAAAGTTATGAACGTTTGTCCAGAATGGCAGTCGGATTCATAGAAGTACATGTAATTAAAGAATGACTGAGATTACGTTTTTCGCTTCATAATTGGCGCCCTCTATCATTCGACTGTGATGTCTGTTTGAACCTACCCATCATGTGTGTTGCTGATGAAATGCTATGGCTTTCCACTCATTCTTATTTTAGACACCTTTATAAATATCTCATGTTTATCATAATATTGTAATACATGTATGTAATATATTTTCTTTACGGCTTTATCACGAATTATACAATCCATCAGCGGTTAAAGGTTGTTGTTTTTTATGCATTTCTTGTACAATACATATGGCAGGTAAGTCTGAACAGACGTCATGAGAGAAGGTCACAATTTCGAGGGAAAAAATTGTAATTTCGATAATTTCGTCCGGTTCTGACAAACAGTACATTTTTACCAATTAGTTCTCTCATCTCGCTCTTAAGTCTGAAAAAAGGACTTGGTATTAGGGTTTCCTCGTCCTTAAGTTGAGGACGGTAATGAGAGGAGGAGGTAGAGGGAAAAGAAGACTTACGAGCTCTGCAGATTGGACAACAGCTTGCTTGGTACCTCAGGGAATCCGCTGCAAGGCAAACATAATTCAAATTCAAATTTAATTTATTTCCACAATCTGATCAAAAACTTTATTACAAACAATGAAGCTTTACTCATAACAAGAGAAACTGTTAAAATACATAAAGTGGTGGATTAACATAGGCCTGATGGCCTTTCAAATGCTAATCCCATGAATATATAAGCTGGAGATTAAACGTCAAGGTAAAGGATAGAAAGTCATCACAAAAAAAGACAACAAAAAAAGTATAATTGTTGGAGTTGGGAAGAGGCAAGGCAAGTATTACATGTATAAATTAAATGCCCATATATTTTGCTCTAGAATAAAAAGAAATTACGATGAATATTTGTGACAAACATTCTGGTCTTAGTACACCCAAATAACTCATTTTAAATCCATTAATTTAACACTCGAAAAAAAAGGAAAATATAGAAAAGCATGCTGCATTTTCAACATCAACAGTAAGTACTCTCCTGTGATGACGGGGAATTTAGAGCATAGGATGATGGTACGTGCACCCTTTAGAATTTCAAATAAGGATTGCTTGAATTTTTCTTGTGGTACCTTGTTATTTTTTCTACAATACATAACATACCTGGAATGTGACTGTGTATCTGCTTTAAAATATGTGTTACAATTGTGTGCAAAATTCTGCAAGAAAGTTTATAAATTTATTTTACATCATTTGTGCATGTGTTGTTTAACAATTTTGAATAGAGTTCTCATGACAATTAAAATACAATTTCACTCGGTTAATCAATAATAACTCACTTTAGATCTAGACATGCACTTTTAAGAGATAAGCCCCATCTAATAACTTGAACAGATATTATGACTTCTTTTAGGGTTTTATAGAACAGGAAATAATCAAGACCAATATGTTTTTTGCAATAATTGTAAAATTCCTTTACTCAATATTCAACTGGATATTTCAAGTATGATAAAACTCAAAAACTGATTTTCAATTTTCTACAAACTCAGCAGAAAGTCAACTGTTAATTGGACTTACTCAAATGATGATGTGACTTTATAGCAAATTGTTCATGTTTCTCTTGAAGTAACAAAGTATGAATGTTTTACGATTGTATTACATCAGCTTAAAATTTGTTACCAAACCTATTCAAGACTGTTTGAATTTAGTATTCAAGCATTCTCCATAGACCCAAACCAAATCATATTCGGGACCAATACTGAACGATTGGATGGTTTATCTGTATACTATATCTTGTATGATTTGAAACACAAGGGCCCATATTCATAAAACCCCACTAGCCACTAGTTCCACACTATGAGTATTTCAATTGATACAGTTTAGTGAGCAAGAAACAATTTTCATAGTGCCCAACTAGGGATAGCTGGGTAATCTTTAGGTACCCACTAACTTACCCCTAGTTTGCAACTATAAGATCATGCATTTAATTCTTAGCCAAATCATCCAAAATAGACTTAGCCTACAACTAAGCTAGTGGGCTTTTATGAATATGGGCCCAGACAAATTTGATTTGATAGATGCATTTTTTTACTCACCACAGCCGTTGCACAGGCAGAGATGCCTGCATGGGAGGATGAGAGTGTCCCTGGCATCTGACATGCAGATCACACAGTCTGAACCATTGTCATCATCCAGAAACTCTTCCTCGTCTTCAGGCTGATGTAATTAAAAACAATATCAAATGGCAAATAATAATATATGACATTTATATACCCGATTTTCATACCATAAGAACGGCATCATCACAAGCTTTCATTTCATGCTGTCTTCTAACAAATTGGCCAATAATTGGCGAAGATATGATTGTTTCAATTTTACAATCATAAGTCTTTTACACACATTGTGTGAACTTATAATGCTCATTTCTTCAAAACATGAATTACCGACAAGTGCAGGGTTTTGCTATAGCCGGTCACATATGTTGATATGATTGATAAGAAAAAATATCAACATGATTCAACTGACATGCAGATCACACCGTCAGATCCATTGTCATCATCCAGAAACTCTCCCTCATCATCAGGCTGATGTAATAACAAGAACAATATATATTTCATTATTATTGATTGGAAAATATAAACATGAATCAGATTGACATACAGATTACAGTCAGAACCATTATCACCCAGAAACTCCTCTTCTTCAGTTTGATGCATTAAAGAAAGCATTTTATGATTGATCAGAACCATTGTCATCATCCAGTTTTTGTCAAAGTAGTTTGTTGCAGAACTATCTTAATTAAAGATGCATCTGAGATCTAGTAACGTTACAAACTGAAAGTGCAAACGTACCTTTGGAGCATCAGGACTGTTCTTATTCTCAATGCCATAGATTTCCTGAAGCAGATAGAAGACTCCATCCACCATCTCTTTCTGCTTGAGCAGTTTGATACAGAATGTGCCGTCTGTAACTGCTCGAATGTGGCCAATAGTGTGTTTGTGCTTTCGTTTGAGCAGTTTGTTATTTAACAAACTCAAAGACCTCCTGATATCTGCAAACGTTACATACTGAAAGTGTCAACTTACCTTCGGAGCATCAGGATTGTTCTTGTTCTCAATGCCGTAGATTTCCTGGAGCAGAGCAGGTAGAAGACGCCATCCACCATCTGCTTTGTTTGAACAGTTTGTCACAGGAAAAACGCTACAACGCATCTGACATTTACAAACGTTACATACTGATAGTGTCAACATACCTTTGGGGCATCAGGGTTGTTCTTGTTCTCAATGCCATAGATTTCCTGAAGCAGGTAGAAGACGCCATCCACCATCTGCTTCTGTTTGAGCGGTTTGATACAGAACGTGCCGTCTGATAGCTGCTCAAAGGTGGCGAACAGCGTGTGGCAGTGACCAGTGTGTTCTAAAGAAGAAAAATAAAACATTGTGTTGAGCTGAGGAAAACAACTGAAATGTGTACTTTCATTTCTCGCATCAATGTGACTGCAGAGATGTGACACTTTTTAAAGAGCTCACAGACAGGTGTTGTGTTAGAGGTGGTTTCAATTTGTGTATCGGATACACAGTGCCAACTTGCAAAAGCTTTGTGCACCCACTAAATTTTTCAAATTTAACCAAAATATGTGTAACTTCAAGCTTCCACATTTCTCTTGTACCTTGTTGTTTGGCTAATGGCAACAGAAGAATGAAATGGGTTTTGAATAAGTATACTTGGACACCCCAATAGCTGGCTATGACAGCCACCCTGTTTTAGTACCCCCCATAAGGAATTACTCAAACTCTAAGCTTCCGGAATGAAGTAGTCAACAAGGAATTACAAGGTTTCCGGATTTACAAATAAACTAAGAAGTCTTATCAATTTATGACTGAATTTATTAACAATATAATAAAGGGCTGGTACAGAAAATACTTAGACCAAGCATGGTGGCCGCCTCATGCATGGGAGGTCCCGCGTTCGAACCCAGGCCGTGTCATACCAAAGACTTTAAAAATGGTACCTTCTGCCTTCTAAGCCAGGCGCTCGGCATTTATAGAATGGAGAAGGGAAAGTTAATCACACGAGTTACCAGAGGACTGGCCCCCTTCTGTAGCTCTCGCTACATTTAGTAGATGTGTGGCCTTAGGCTAATGAATCGGAGATAGGCGCCGCCTTATGTGCCAAAATTGGCATGGCAAGGACTTTTAATTAACACAAAATACTATGAGAAGAGTCTATAGATCAGTTTCTTATACTTATACCTGGGCTCGACACTCGCACTGGCCCGTTGGCCTGGGGCCAGTGAAAGTGCACTTTGGGCCAGCAAAAATGTATAAATGTCATATTTTAGTGGCCCGATCGGGCAAGCAGATTTTCAACCCAAGTTTGCCAAAATTAGAAACATCTTGTCATGCTTCATCTTTAATCACAGATTTTTATCAGGAAAGAGTGATATTTTGAATAGTAAATAGCTTACTCATGAAATAAAATTTTCGGGGGAGTAAATTCTTCTTCCGGGTCACCAGAATAGGGGAAGAAATTATTTCACCGGCCCGACTGGGCCACCAGCAAAAAAGGCAAGTGTGGAGCCCTGCTTATACCAAAGCCAAATCATCTTAAATTGTTTAATGCCTACCTTCTCCTTCGTCTACGGTGCACTGGATCACCACGGGCATCACGTCTTTGAGAGGTTCAAAGTTGAACTGTGGATTGCAAAAAGAACCATTTTTATTTCATGAACTAATTTCTTTTTACGGGAGAACAAAGTAGGGTGAATATAAAGAATAAAGAATACATGTTTCACAAGATTTATGATGTCATGTACAAACACATGAGTAATAACCTCTTGTTATAACCATCATCTAAACATGTTATCTCTTTTGGTCAGTCTTTGATTCGTGTATCAAGGATTGTATGGAATTTTGATGCCATCCCATTTGAAGAAATTGGCATTTTAAGTTCACATAATGTGTGTAAAAGACTTATGATTGTAAAATTTTAACAATCATATCTTCACCAATTATTGACCAATTTGTTAGAACAAAGCATCAAATAAAAGCTTGTGATGAGGCCTTTCTAATGGTATGAAAATCTACATATTGAATTTTATGAACAAGTGCAGGGTTTTGCTATAGCCGGTCACATATACTTACATGTCATCCTTTCTTGATTTCTAGGTTTAGATTCTGCTGTCTACAACTTTTCTCCTTTACTATTTCAACAGAAACATCTTTTCTCAAGTATTATTTCAACAAAATCAATCAATTAGTACAAACAGCCAATAAAGAAGATGTTCTTTAACTTCTCCAAACTTAGCTGCTAATTTCAAGCATCTAAGTATTAGGGTCATTCCATGTCAAATCACCCAATGGATTTCATCGTACCCCCTTCAAATTTGTTCATATTTGGTATGTATGATATTTCAACCTTTCAAAGCGCAAATATTTCAGTTTTATCCCAATCCGCCCAACGGTTTTGGCGCTATGGGCGATTCTTTGGGGGTAGTTTTGTCAAAAATGGGCGTGGGCACCGTTTTTCAAATTGCCATTGTCCGTTAACCGTTGGGTCAATTTATTTGTTAATGGTGTCATTGGACTGGAGATGTTATATGCAATCCATTTATGCCATTTGTTTTCATGCATGAGCGAGTTTGGATACGATAACCTTTGACCTTAGGCTTCAACCTTCCGTTTTACCTCGTGGATCAAATAATTTTGAGAATTTTTTTGGCTTAAATCTTGGCTTGATATAATATCTACAACATATGAAAGAATTGGAGATGTATTATTTCTTGTTTTTTCTACAGCCTTGTTTTAAGTTTGCAAATTTCATGTAAAATTGAATTATTTTAGACCTACACCCATGTCCAAGAATTATATAGGGGTGTATTGTATGAAAAAGACCTTTTCAAAGTCAGGATTAGAGCCTATTCACCAGGGGTGTCGATCCGTTTTTGAGATTGGGGGGGCGAAATTTGAAAAAAAATTACCAGAGTGACCACTGAGAGAGCTAAAAGCCCCACATTGGCATGCCCGGAAGTTTTATTATGTGGTCATTGAAAGTGTCTTGATGGCTCGAAGACCTGACTTTGGGGGGCACCCACATTTTGGGGACAATAATGGGGGTCCAGGGGGCGGAGCCCCCGGAAGCTTTTAGATTTCAGACATTTGCTCCTAGCATGGGTGTTAAAATTGTATAAATATAGTGAACCTACTCATAACGTACTTTTAAAGGGCATAGCGAGGAAAAGACTGAGCCTTGCATGAGATGGACCCACGTGATCATGTATACTATAGAGCCATCGATATAGTCTAGGGCATTGGGCTCTCATGAAACTAAGCAAGGGCGTCAACAATTTCTCAAAGGTGATGGGGAGACATTGCGAGGAAGCGAAGCGACCGAGCGGGGGAGGGTGTGGGAGGGGGTGTTCCCCTCCCACAGTAGGGAGCTTTTGTATTTTTGGGCGTAAAATTGTGCGATTTGGTGCACACCCGAGACAGAAATTTCACGTAATATGAAGTATATAGGTATGGAACCAAACATACATAATGACAAAGGGAGGGGGACAATTTGCTCCTTTTTCAAATGTGGGGGGACATGATATTCCAATTTGATTTGCGTTCAGCGCATATTATGTACCGAGATTATTTTATTTTCTGTGACCGTGTGCTATCTATAGTACTATACTATAGATGAGGGTTTAATAAACTTCGTTTGAGGTGTGCGTTTGAGAAATTACGCTGCCCAACAGATTTCAAAAGGTGAGTTCCCGCAACCCAAATGAAACTTGCAATATGAGAAACTGTATGCGCGCGAAGCGCGCGGCAAAAAAGAGATTTACAGTCCTTTTCAAACTAAAAAACGGCTATTTTGAAGATTAATTATTGATAAATGTGTCTTTCCCCCTCTTTGGCATTATATCACTCGATTTTTTTCTTCCTCATTTTCGGAATTATTGGGGGGGCGAAATGATATGTTTGCCCCAGAATATTTTCATTGGGGGGGCGACCGCCCCCCCTGCCCCCCCAGGATCGACACCCCTGCTATTCACACTCTGGCTCACCACTGTTAAATAGACCTGCTAATCCCCATACAATAGCAATCCAGACAAATGACATTCTAATGATACCACATGTTTCCAACCTGACAATGGCCCTGTTGCAGAAAGAGATAAATCAATTGCGAGTCAGATCAAATGTTCTAAATGCACAAATCTGATTGGTTGAAACGCAGAAAATGTATCTCTCTGCAATAGGGCCTAGGTGGAGATGTTTTCTTGAATAAAATCTTTAAAGTTCAAATTATTGCAAACTTGTACATCAATTATGAAAGCAAATATCTACAGGTATCCCTTTTCAATTAATTTAATGTTTCTATGCAACAGAAATTCATGCAATAGTAACATGATTTGCAATTGTAAACATTCAACCCTGATTATTTCCAACTAAGGGTCATTCCATGTCAAATCACCCAATGGATTTCATCGTACCCCCTTCAAATTTTTTCATATTTGGTATGTATGATCTTTCAACCTTTCAAAGCGCAAATATTAAAATTTTATCCCAATCCGCCCAACGGTTTTGGCGCTATGGGCGATTCTTTGGGGGTAGTTTTGTCAAAAATGGGCGTGGGCACTGTTTTTCAAATCGCCATTGTCCGTTAACCGTTGGGTCAATTTATTTTTTAATGGTGTCATTGGACTGGAGATGTTATATGCAATCCATTTATGCCATTTGTTTTCATGCATGAGCGAGTTTGGATACGATAACCTTTGACCTTAGGCTTCAACCTTCAACCTTACCTCGTGGATCAAATAATTTTGAGAATTTGTTTGGCTTAAATCTTGGCTTGATATAATATCTGCAACATATGAAAGAATTGGAGATGTATTATTTCTTGTTTTTTCTACAGCCTTGTTTTAAGTTTGCAAATTTCATGTAAAATTGAATTATTTTAGACCTACACCCATGTCCAAGAATTCTTTAGGGGTGTATTGTATGAAAAAGACCTTTTCAAAGTCAGGATTAGAGCCTATTCACACTCTGGCTCACCACTGTTAAATATACCTGCTAATCCCCATACAATAGCAATCCAGACAAATGACATTCTAATGATACCACATGTTTCCAACCTGACAATGGCCCTGTTGCAGAAAGAGATAAATCAATTGTGAGTCAGATCAAATGTTCTAAATGCACAAATCTGATTGGTTGAAACGCAGAAAATCTCTCTCTCTGCAACAGGGCCTAGGTGGAGATGTTTTCTTGAATAAAATCTTTCAAGTTCAAATTATTGCAAATTATGAAAGCAAATATCTACAGGTATCCCTTTTCAATTAATTTAATGTTTCTATGCAACAGAAATTCATGCAATAGTAACATGATTTGCAATTGTAAACATTCAACCCTGATTATTTCCAATTAAACCAAACACAAAAACAATGCTGTTTGATATTCCACTCATTTTGATTTTTAATGGCACTTGTTTTTAAATGCATTAATTGCAATAAAAAAACAGTGCAATTTGAAATTTAACAAACCATAAATAATGCATTAAGCAAATGTGATGATTCACAGAAATGGACAGGCATGCGCAAGTTCTTGTGACTTTTGAAATTAGGTCATTTGTCTTTAATCTAAGCTCTTTCATAGCATGAAGAAATAAGTATCTCTGATTTTCACACAGTGTACGAAACAACTGTAGAAATATTGTGGTAAGATGAAATTTAAAAAATCATTGGTTATAAAATTATGAGCAGTTGTCTAGAGGGTAGTTACCGTTTGTGTTTGGTATAGTTGGAAAGAATCAGGTTTGAATTTGTACAGATTGCAAATCACGTTAATATTGCATGAATTTCTGATGCATAGAAACATTAAATTCATTGAAAAGGGAAACCTGTAGATATTTGCTTTCATAATTGATGTACAAGTTTGCAATTTGAACTTGAACTTGAAAGATTTTATTCAAGAAAAGATCTCCACCTAGGCCCTGTTGCAGAGCGAGACATTTTCTGCATTTCAACCAATCAGATGTGTGCATTTAGAACATTTGATCTGACTCACAATTGATTTATCTCTTTCTGCAACAGGGCCATTGTCAGGTTGGAAACATGTGGTATCATTAGAATGTCATTTGTCTGGATTGCTATTGTATGGGGATTAGCAGGTATATTTAACAGTTGTGAGCCAGAGTGTGAATAGGCTCTAATCCTGACTTTGAAAAGGTCTTTTTCATACAATACACCCCTAAAGAATTCTTGGACATGGGTGTAGGTCTAAAATAATTCAATTTTACATGAAATTTGCAAACTTAAAACAAGGCTGTAGAAAAAACAAGAAATAATACATCTCCAATTCTTTCATATGTTGTAGATATTATATCAAGCCAAGATTTAAGCCCCAAAAATTCTCAAGATTATTTGATCCACGAGGTGAAACGGAAGGTCGAAGCCTAAGGTCAAAGGTTATCGTATCCAAACTCGCTCATGCATGAAAACAAATGGCATAAATGGATTGCATATAACATCCCCAGTCCAATGACACCATTAAAAAATAAATTGACCCAACGGTTAACGGACAATGGCAATTTGAAAAACGGTGCCCACGCCCATTTTTGACAAAACTACCCCTGAAGAATCGACCATAGCGCCAAAACCGTTGGGCGGATTGGGCTAAAACTTAAATATTTGCGCTTTGAAAGGTTGAAATATCATACATACCAAATATTAGCAAATTTGAAGGGGGTACGATGAAAATTTTCACTTTTTTTGGGTGATTTGACATGGAATGACCCCTAAACCAAACACAAAAACAATGCTGTTTGATATTCCACTCATTTTGATTTTTAATGGCACTTGTTTTTAAATGCATTAATTGCAATAAAAAACAGTGCAATTTTAAATTTCACAAACCATAAATAATGCATTAAGCAAATGTGATGATTCACAGAAATGGACAGGCATGCGCAAGTTCTTGTGACTTTTGAAATTAGGTCATTTGTCTTTAATCTAAGCTCTTTCATAGCATGAAGAGATAAGTATCTCTGATTTTCACACATAGTGTACGAAACAACTGTAGAAATATTGTAAGATCAAATCTTAAACAATCATTGGTTGTACAATTATGAGCAGTTGTCTAGAGGGTAGTTACTGTTTGTGTTTGGTATAGTTGGAAAGAATCAGGTTTGAATTCTGATGCAAACATTAAATTAATTGAAAAGGGATACCTGAAGATATTTGCTTTCATAATTGATGTACAAGTTTGCAATAATTTGAACTTGAAAGATTGTATTCAAGAAAACATCTCCACCTAGGCCCTATTGCAGAGAGATACATTTTCTGCATTTCAACCAATCAGATGTGTGCATTTAGAACATTTGATCTGACTCACAATTGATTTATCTCTTTCTGCAACAGGGCCATTGTCAGGTTGGAAACATGTGGTATCATTAGAATGTCATTTGTCTGGATTGCTATTGTATGGGGATTAGCAGGTCTATTTAACAGTGGTGAGCCAGAGTGTGAATAGGCTCTAATCCTGACTTTGAAAAGGTCTTTTCATACAATACACCCCTATAGAATTCTTGGACATGGGTGTAGGTCTAAAATAATTCAATTTTACATGAAATTTGCAAACTTAAAACAAGGCTGTAGAAAAAACAAGAAATAATACATCTCCAATTCTTTCATATGTTGTAGATATTATATCAAGGCAAGATTTAAGCCAAAAAAATTCTCAAGATTATTTGATCCACGAGGTGAAACGGAAGGTCGAAGCCTTAGGTCAAAGGTTATCGTATCCAAACTCGCTCATGCATGAAAACAAATGGCATAAATGGATTGCATATAACATCCCCAGTCCAATGACACCATTAACAAATAGATTGACCCAACGGTTAACGGACAATGGCGATTTGAAAAACGGTGCCCACGCCCATTTTTGACAAAACTACCCCCGAAGAATCGACCATAGCGCCAAAACCGTTGGGCAGATTGGGCTAAAACTTAAATCTTTGCGCTTTGAAAGGTTGAAATATCATACATACCTAATATTAGCAAATTTGAAGGGGGTACGATGAAAATTTTCACTTTTTTTGGGTGATTTGACATGGAATGACCCATTAGTTCTTACTTCTTCATCATCAAACTCTGAGGGGTCAAAGGTGAACGCCGGCTGTGCAAATGTCTGGTTGGCTCCCTTCTCATATCTGAAAGTCTCCGACCGCAGTGTTGTATTCCTGGCTGTGTATCTAGATATGGGTAGAAAACACAAATAAGAAACATTTTAATAACTTCATTAATAATAATAAGTTTTTTTAGTTATATAGCAACTATACAATATGTCTGATTGGCACGCCTCTCATATCTGAAAGTTTCTGACCGCAGTGTTGTATTCCTGACTGTGTATCTAGATACACATATCAAACTAATAAGAGGCAACAGTATAATATTTTGTAATCAAAATTATGTTTCCCTATCCATCCATACATAGCAACTGTACAAGATAAACACTGGTTACGGGAATGCCTAGTTACTGTAGCTCCTCTCCACAACTGAACTACAATGTAAATATGTACTAAATACAGTCAAACCTGTGTATAGTGACCACCCAAGGGAAACAAGAAAAGTGGCCACTGTAGACAGGTGACCTTTATAGACAGGTTCCACAACACTATTTTCCTCTGCAGGGGAACACTTTTGGTGGCCACTATAGGCAGGTTGGCTGCTATAGACAGGTGGCCACTAAGACAGGTTTGACTGTACATGCATGGCAAAGAAGTAGACTGTGCAAGTTGACTTTGCCTCTAACCGTAAGTCCACAAACTACATACCCTTCCAAATTCAATCTCAGATATTCGCAATAAATTGAACTTCCATCATGAAATACATGTAATTCAATGCTCAAAATTAGCATAGACCCGCTGGCCCGTGGCCACTAAAAATTAACTCTGGGCCACCAAATTTCATTGATCCTAAATTCTACTGGCCCGTTCGGGTAACCAAATTTAACAGAATTTGTTATGATTTTCTTTGTTTGGGGCCACCAGATTTAGGTTTTGGGCCACTCAAAGTTGAACAATCTTGTTTTTACATGCCCGACTGGGCCACAAGGCAGAAGGGTTCATTTCTAGCATTGTGTTATTGCAAATTTAGTTTCAACTTACTCCGCCCTTCCCCCAGTAACATCTTCTGTGGCAAAGAAGTGGACTGTGATTGCGGTCTTTGCCTCGCTGTCAAAGATGAACTCGATGGAGTAACGTTGTGCCGGCTGCTCCCCATCATCTTCTGTAGGACTGGGAGGTTAAAAACAAAATTAAGATTTAATAAAATCACACACAATTTATTTTCTGACAAGACAGAACATTAATGCAACGTAGGCATTTTGATAAAGCATTTAAAGGTAGTTAGGATACACAAATAAGATGCATGGTGCCATCTTGTGCACGGTGCAGAACACATGATGTGGCGACCCGCCGTGTAACATCCCCCGTTACCTCACACGACAATCTTTAATATGCAATCTCCTACACAGGTTTTTAAGATAACACAGTGATGAAGCATGCAGTGATTGCAATTTTTACACATTGTGAGTGTTCTTTTCTCTGTGTTGCTCATGCCGGGCCAGTGAATTTCCTTTTTTTCTGGCCACCTAAACCTAAAAATTCATTAATTTACTGGCCAGAAGAGCCTACTAGTTTCTGAGGGGCTCTGCCTATGCGTAAGTGTACATGTACATGTACAAACACGCAAGTGTGTTTTACCTGAAAATTGGCTAAATATTCTGTGGCTTAGTATTTTCTACTGAGGAGGTTAAAACCTGCTATCAATGTGTTATGCATTACTTACGTGACAGATTTGACAAGCTTGAGGGAATCCTTCCTGATGTTCACCAAGCTTTTCAGGGTCTTTGTCGGCTCATTGGGCTGCGGTGTTGGGTATGGGAACTAGAGTGGGAAAATAAATACAATAGAATGACAACCATTTAATAATAAATAATACAAATGAAGCCCTTCTGGTCTATCACTATTATATCCCCTGTCATTAATTTCAATAGTAACTCTTAACTAAATCACTGTATTTTTTTGTATGTAATCTTCTGAAAATTTATTAAAAATGCAACATTTTATACATGTTGCCTGAGTAGAGACAAACATTTGTTGTTGTTTTTTGTAATAGTCACTATCCTGCTGTCCAGCACTGTCCTGCTGTCTTTGGGCCTTACAAATATGGTGGCGAATTCCGAAACCACCAAAAAATCATTTTATTGCTTAATGGTGGTTGACTGGTTGCCTGAATTGGCATTTTAAGTCCAATTAATATTTTGTGTGAAATCAAAAGGAATTATATCCACATACAACAGATGATTGCTTTGTTTTAACTACAATTAATTTGTTCTGTTAAGACTTACTGGAGCGGGTCTTGAATGGAGGTAGTTGACGTCTGTGTTATCTCCGAAGAGGTATGCTTCGGGCTGCGGCGTCTCAAACCTCTGGCCTCCCATGCTGAAATGACTCCCAAAATAACAGCCTGTGTGAAGGAAAAAATATTAAACCAATTTTTTTTAATCAATCTACTTTCACCTTCTTTTTGAATATTTCTGTGTCTACATCTAAACATATATTTACGTAAGCACAAAAATTGATGTCAATGACATTGTGACTTTGTTAATGTCTCAAAACTTGATCCTCTATTCCTCGCACGCTGAAATGATTTCTAGACAAGAAAATCATAAAATCTTCATGTGGTAGAATATTTTTTATTTAACTTCTTTCTCTTGATCTACTTTTGCTTTCCAGTTTTGAACAAAGAGTTTAGACTCTGGACTGAATTGGGTCTACATAGACAGCACTCAAGTCCACTAAAAATAATTTTCTGAGCCACCATATAAATTGTATTAATTAACATTTTCCTTGGAAGTATGGGCAATCAAATTTAACTGACTTTTAACATTTTCCTTGAACTATATGTCTATGTTTTGGGACACACCAGTTTGAGTTTGAGCCAGCAAAATTTGATGATTCTCCATTATACTTGCCCGACCAAGAACAAAATTCTAGGCCTAGCATTTACGTCATAGACAGACATCACAATGAAAGAATTATCAACATGCAGTCATCATGCAATTGCAAAAAAAAAAAAAAAAAAAAAAGTCATCAGATTCTTTTCCAGTCATTTAATCAACAAATTTTATGATATCCAATAGTGTCAAAGACAATGACATGTAAGTTTGTAAATTTGGATTTTGTGATCGACACTCAGTCAGTCATTGACAGTCAAAATTGTCAACAATAAAACATGTACCATTATTTAATATCTAAAATTATATATTTGTTTCACTTTTAATTTTATTTTTACTAGATAAAAACATTTGTTGTGGGGCTGGATAGCGACCCCCGCAATACTATGGACGATCCCGGAGACGTCAGGTAAAAGACGCACGGGCATTGGTCGAGCAGCTTAGCAACCACGCGCACGGAAATGCAAGTGCAAATGTGCGCGTAGGATTGCGGGGTCAGTTACCGGTTCACGCAAGCAAAGTACAGTTCTATATACACTTCTTATACTGTAACTGGCCACCAGCTGCTCGGCGGTTCTCCGCTATAGACTGCAGCCGCAACTCCGGCGGACCTCGCCACCAGGGAATGCCTTGGTTTTACGTCGGTCTCACCTGCTCATCCAAGGAAGCAGCCACGGCGACAATTAGTGGAATTGTCGCAGCTGGGCTGTGATGGATCGGACTTAGAGACTGCCGTCAGATCAGCATTCTGGTGAGTGTATTACCATTATTATATCTAATTAGTTGTTGTTATATATTGCTGATATAAACAGCAATATCCCCAAGTGGTATTGATTGTACGAGTATGTTATTCCGAGTGGATCTCTCACCAGTAGTCTCGCCACGAATACTTCTTAGGTGATTGATCTTCGGATTAGCTTTATAAGTAGAGTCAATCCCACTTTATTGGCGTACTCTGCTATTGTAACCTATTTTGCGTAATTAATTTGGGGAACCTGTATTTAATTAATAATCGTAAATTCGTCTTTTACTCTATTTAAGTCAGTGAATATTTTTGACTTTTAATTTCGAACTTGAAGTGAAAGTATTTTAAAGTCTTGAAATTGATACATTTGGACTCATTTGTAATTGATTAGTAAATTCTCGTAATATCGTATGTTAGATTGTAGATTTATTATTCTGACATTTATAAGGTCGGGATTTGTTTGGACTTATTGAAATTATTGATATTAACCATTTTGCCGGTCTCTTTGTTATTTTTGAGAAGGTTGGTCAAGTCGTTCACGAGTTTGTTCAACCGGTACATCCCTGGGTTGAAATCCAGGGACGCAGGGATCAACTCAAACTGTAAGTTTTTTATTCTGAGTATTTGGCTGATTGTGATGGTGTGGTGATCCGTATTCGTTTTATATTTCGATTATTGCGATATTATATAAAGTCAGCTTGTACTTACTGTCCTTTTCAGGACGGATTGAGTATTTTGTAGGCTCTGTTCGTTTATTTAAGTCGTGAATTTTTGAGAACATCACTTACGATCACGATCGCAAGAGAAGTGACGATAGCATTTTAATTTGCAATCGTTCAATTTGTTCTCATTTGTAAATCGCGCCCTGGGGATTTAGAACCGGTCATAACCGGGTTTCAGCCTCATCGCAGTAGTTTGGATGCGTGAGGGCGCTAGTCCTGTTATCTTTGGATGGAATGATTGATTATTCTGTATCAGTGCCCGAGCGTTTTATGAATGAAAAATATTTCTGGTTGTTTATGTTGTGATTTGGCGAACGTTTTACAATCTCAATTTTGACCATTGGATTTGCTGAGTGATATTTTATGATTGTATTTTAGAGTTGTTTTGGATTTACTGTTGTATTTTGGGGTTTGATTAATAATTTGGTGGTTTGATGTACCGTTTGCAAGGGTACATTTATTGATTGATTTGACTTTGAGAACTGATTTGTTGGTATTATTGGCATTGTTATTGTTCTGTGTTTCTTCACAGGGCTGTCTGTGGATGTGATTAATTGTTGATTGGTTTTAATGGTTTTCGTGGTGAATATAAATATCAAATATTAAACTTGATATTTAAGTTGGTAGTGGTATTTAAATTTTAAAAAAATAAAATAATAATAATAATAATAATATAAAATACAGAAATAATAGTAATACATGCTAGATATTGATTGCTAATATTGTGAGTTAGTAATTATTTTTTGGAGATTGATAGAAATGAGTAGATGTTAGAGGACTCATTCAAAGTCATTGATTGGTTGGTGCTAAATTGATTTTGATAGTTATATTTATAGGCTGAAGTTGGATTTTTGAATTATTTAATTTTTGATAAATTCTGCTTTCGTGCATGAATAAATTGAGAGACATGGCGCAGAATAAAAAGATTCAGATTAACACTTGCTCCTTCGAGGAGCTGAGAGTTGTGGAAGGCGTTGGAGCTTCCAAAGCTGGTTTGATCATTTACATGAGGGACTTGCCTGGTGGTATGACTCTAGAAGTGCTTCGTGCTACACCAGCGCTTGCAGAGATCCAAGCTGATGTGTTTGACTTCCAACTCCCTACCCCGGCGGAACCACCCACTGAACCCGCGGATAAGCAACCACCAGAAGACAGTCAGGCGTTCATTACTATTTCTGAGACGGGATCGTTTGCGAGTAGCACTCCAAAAACAGGAGAGAGAGAAAAGACGCGCGTGGATGCTGAACATCCATATCCATACGACCAATATCCACCTCCAGGAATAAATTCGGTAGGGATTTATGGATCAACACCAGCTCAGAAAGCTAGATCAGAAAGTCGCGAACTTCGCGATACTCGACAGCACCGTGAGCCACAACGAGTGGAGGATACACATATTCCTACCAAACCGAGATGGAACGAATCCACTAGGGAGAGCCGCGATCCTCGACAACACCGCGAGCCACAACGAGTAGAGGGTGCAGATACTCCTACCAGACCGAGATGGAACGAATCCACTAGGGAGAGCCGCGATGTTCGACAATACCGTGAGCCACAACGAGTAAAGGATGCACATATTCCTACCCAACCAAGAGGGAATGAATCCACTAGGCCAGACATGCGGGAATACCGCGAGGTTCAACAATACCGTGAGCCACAACGAGCAGAGGATGCACATATTCCTACCCAACCAAGAGGGAATGAATCCACTTGGCCAGACATGCGGGAATACCGCGAGGTTCAACAACACCCTGAGCCAAAACAAGTGGAGGATACACATATTCCTATCCAACCGGGATGGAATGAAGCTACTAGGCCAGATATGCGGGAATACCGCGATGTTCGACAACACCCTGAGCCACAACGATTTGAGGATACGCATATCCCTACCCAACCAAGATGGGGCGAATCCACTAGGCCGGATACTGGGAAGTATATTGATATTCAACAATACCCTGAGCCCCAACAAGTAGAGAATACACCTATCCCTACCCAACCAAGATGGAGTGAATCCATTAGGCCAGATATCAGTGAATATCGAGAGATTCAGCAGCTAACCAGGCCACCACGAGTAACAGGTATTGATACTCGTATCCAGCCCAGGTGGAACGTTACCAGGCAAGATAGTCTTGACCAGCGTGAGAGTTGGCAATGCCCAGAGGCACAACGTGCAGAGGATGCTTACCCTCCTGCTCAATCAGGATGGGTTGATCGCATTCCTAAGCCGTATCACCAGACCAATAGGCCATATCCCAATACACTTGGGAAAGGGGATATGCAAGGTAGGGGTGATCGACAAACAAGTGATCAGAGAAGAACGGAACCCACTTTTCAGTCCGGTCGACAAGAAGGGTTTCCTGAGATTCCAGGAATGGACGTTAACCATACTCCGAAGCAACCAACTGGACAAGAGAACAGTTCACAACCTCATCGTCATTTCGACGTGCCCAAGACCATCTCATTCGACGGTAGAGGGAGCTGGTCAGCATTTCTGGCCAAGTTCACTGCATTTGCTGATAGCTGCAACTGGCCAGCACGACAACGGAAGAATCAGCTATGTTGGACACTAGACGGAAAGGCAAGTGAATTCTACACACTCCTGATGGAGCGCGATCCACAAGCCGAGTATTCCGATCTGGTAAGACGAATGGAAAAGAGGTTTGGTTACCGTGAGCTACCTGAGGCAACTCAAATGGAATTGTCCTGTGCACGTCAGGGAACAGAAGAGTCAGTCCTAGAATGGGCTGATCGGGTAACCCAACTGGCGATGCAAGCTTTTCCAGACCTACCAGATGCCCATGTACAACGACAGCTCGTTCTCCGTTTCTGTCAAGGATGCCTTGATAAAGAATCGGGACTGTATGCCATCAACACACGTCCTGCTCCACTGTCCATCGACGAGGCAGTAGATCTTGTGCAGTGGTTTAAGCACTCACATCGTGCAATCTACGGCCGTACACGCAGGGAAGTGAAAGCTGCAACGATAGACAGTGAAGATCCCCAAAATTGGGAGGCGGAGGTACGAGAGGTGGATGTTCACCACAAGCCATTCAGGCGACCGGGCATACCCACCACTTCCCCAATGTGGGATCAGCGGGTGATGGAAGGGGAGATACGTACTATCCGTACTACCGTAGAAAAGCTAGCGGCACTTCCGGAAGCTATGGACCGGTTGACATCAGCCGTGATGAGGCTAACATCAGGGGGCAGCCGCCGGTCAAATCAAAGACCAACCTCTCCTGCCCGGTTTCCGTGTTACCAGTGCGGCCAGCTAGGGCACTTCAAGAAGGACTGCCCAGAACTTCAAAAAGAGAAGAAAGTTTCCTTTGTGGAAGAAGAGGATTCGGTAAACGACAGCGGGTCGGAAGAAGAGGCCGAGCACCGACCCGAACAGTAGATGGCCTTCAGCAGTTGTTGGACCCGTCGGATGACCCCCCAAACGTACAGATAGACCTTTCACCAGGCTTACCTTCAAATCAATTTCCTCACCAACCCATGTATCAAGAACAATCACACACGCTAAACATGGCACAGAGCAGTGATATTGTGAACGACAAAGTATTGAAACCATTCAGGGATTATTTGGAAGATATGACCCTAGAGAATGAGCCTGCCGAACAAGAGAATGAGGTAATTGTTTGCAGGTTGCGGTCTTGTTCCATGTTCAGTGTGCCTGTTCTTGTGGGTGGAATTCCACTGAAAGCGATAGTGGATACAGCAGCAGAGGTAACCATTATCTCTGATAAAAAGTTTGAGGAATTAAATCCACGTCCCCCCAAAGTTCGGGATATTATGCTGAACACAGCAGGTCGGGATATGCGAATGAAAGGAATGGTGGTGGGCCCTGTGAAGGTGACCTTGGGGGAGAGTAATTTCTCCGAAAATATCTATGTCGCACCAATAGAGGACGATATGCTCCTGGGTATTGATTTCTTGCACAAACATGGGATCGATATCCATATCCAGGAGTCAAAGCTATTGGTAGATGGCAAGGATGTTCGGATGACTTTCGGCTTTGAAGCAGTCCAGCATGGGGTACGGAGGGTATCTGCCCAACCAAGGACCTTCCTTACCTCCAATCGAATCAAGAGGATCACAGGCACGATTGACCAGAAATGTGCCATCTTTAGCAAGCGTCCGACCACTGTAACACCCAACAAGATCAAACGCCTCACAGGCATGATTGACCAGAAATGTAGTAGCGCTGTGTTACATAAGGTTTCGGTCCAGAATAAACCAGTTGTGGTAACACCCAACAGACTCAAGCGAATCATGGGCATGATTGACCAGAAATGTCCCGTTCCGGTATTTGGATCGATAGACCATTCCCAGTATGAACAATTGCAGTTGGCCCAAACAGCTCCCCTTCGACACAAGGAAAGGGTAGCTATTGTCGGAGAGGTTACACTTGTGACCCACGATCGGAGATCAACTGCGCTTGTCAATACGAATCATGCTCTGGCTTGTCCACAAGACCGTCATGTGCCTCGAAACCAACCTCCGGGTTTTTATGGTTCGAGAGGCCCTCCCGAGTTGGCCCGTCGTGGGGCATCGGGACGGGGCTAAATAGTACAGTCAGAAGAAAAGTCCCTTCTGGGCACCGGAGGGTGTGAAGGGCCATCCTGAGTCTGCTCCTTTTTGGCGGGCAAGGATGAGGGGATCAGACTTCGATACACGAGGCACCCATATTTGATCAGCTTTATTTGGCACCATATGGAGACCCCCTTAATACTCTTTTGGGTAGACTCCACTTATGGAGACACCCAAATATCGTCCGTCCTATACATGGAGAGTTCTTACTTACCCAGGTTTTGTAGACGTCACTGACCTACCCAAATTCGTAGACGTCATGCATGCTGGGGAATCCTCACTATGGTGAGTCACCCATACTTAATAGGAATACCCCCTTATATAAAACGGGGAGGAATGTTGTGGGGCTGGATAGCGACCCCCGCAATACTATGGACGATCCCGGAGACGTCAGGTAAAAGACGCACGGGCATTGGTCGAGCAGCTTAGCAACCACGCGCACGGAAATGCAAGTGCAAATGTGCGCGTAGGATTGCGGGGTCAGTTACCGGTTCACGCAAGCAAAGTACAGTTCTATATACACTTCTTATACTGTAACTGGCCACCAGCTGCTCGGCGGTTCTCCGCTATAGACTGCAGCCGCAACTCCGGCGGACCTCGCCACCAGGGAATGCCTTGGTTTTACGTCGGTCTCACCTGCTCATCCAAGGAAGCAGCCACGGCGACAATTAGTGGAATTGTCGCAGCTGGGCTGTGATGGATCGGACTTAGAGACTGCCGTCAGATCAGCATTCTGGTGAGTGTATTACCATTATTATATCTAATTAGTTGTTGTTATATATTGCTGATATAAACAGCAATATCCCCAAGTGGTATTGATTGTACGAGTATGTTATTCCGAGTGGATCTCTCACCAGTAGTCTCGCCACGAATACTTCTTAGGTGATTGATCTTCGGATTAGCTTTATAAGTAGAGTCAATCCCACTTTACATTCTTCATATAGATCTGTCCTTAATAAATGAATTAATATTGATGAAAATCAGAATGTTCATATAACAAGGTTGAGTACACAAATAAATATATGCGAGCATGGAAAACAATCAATACGTGCATGTTTTTTCAATGATTTAGAAACTAGTCGATTGGATTCTGCCTACATCAGTACATGAATCTGAATGTGTGGGACAACAGTGAGTGTTTTCTACATGTAAATATGCGTCAAACCGAACACTTACCTGCTTTTGGTGGATATCTGTAAGCCGAATTTGCTGCTATTTCTACTTGTTGTACATTTGAGCTTTGCATGCTTTGCAAAGCACCCATCTTGACTTGTAAATTCTTTCCAGCTTGTAGAAATAAATCTGTTTATTTTCGCATATCCGTATCCCGTTTCCAGAAAATGGCGTCGACTTGACCTTTGACCCGAATTGTTAGCTAAGCATGCATAATCGATCTAGCTTACGTAGCTAAGATTTCATAATAAGATTTTTGTAGCAATCAGGAAGTGGATAGCATTTTTATGTTATTTTAAAGGGGTAGTCCGGGCCTGATATAACTATTCGTTTTTTGAATAAGCAGAACAAGACGAATGATTGGTGAAATTTTGATCAAAATCGGACAAGAAACACGGGAGTTATACCTGTTTGAACATTATGTAATAATGAGCGATCGTTTCAAAATTGCCGCCATATGCAACCTCATTCACGAGCACCTCGCCATGGCTTTAGTACATGAAAATACACTTATTTCTCATTTTTCGATGCTAAAAATTAACTTTTCTCTCCTTTTTTCACGAATTCATAAAAGAATATCGATGGGGCAACCTCATTTGAATGTGTAAGCTCATAAATTTGCTTTGTTATGAAGAAAATTTAAATTTTGTTAAATTTCCATGTAGAAGTCAAAATGGCTGCAGCTCGCAAGTGACGTCACGATCGATAGCAATTGCGAACGATACTAAAAATCGGAGCAAAGTTCGTCCTGTCATAACTTTTTTATTGCTTATCCGTTTTGGCTCAAATTTTCGATCCCGATTCTTCATATTCACCTCATTTTTTAGCAAATATCACATTTCTGGGGTGGAATTCCTCTTTAAGGACAGAGAGGAAGTGGTTATACCCCGGGGGGGGGGGTACTCACGTATATTGGGTATACGGGGATGTGCCGCTCGGAAGGGTGACTTTTTCAAGAAAGGTCCTTAGACATGGGTCCCCTTTTCATCAAAAAAATCCTTAGACATGGGTCCCCTTTTTCAAATTTCCCCTTTTTTATACGGGATTTTTGGGTTTGCCGATGTGAAATAGCAAAAATTTTCAAGCTCGCTTCGCTCGCTAACTTAAAACCACAAAATTTGCGGGAAATACGCCAAAACACATGCCCCGCAGCGGGAAATACGCCCAAAACATGCGCCGCAGGCGAAAAAAAAATCCTTAGACATGGGTCCCCTTTTCGCAAAAGGACCCTTAGATGTGGGTATGGGTTTGGAGGTCTCAGCCGCACACCCCCGTCCTACTATAATCTGAGTACCCCCCCCGGGGGTTATACTTTAGCAGTAGCCTACTGCTACCAATACAAAGAATGTATCGTTTTATTGACATTTTGTATCAGTCATGTTTATATAATTTATAATTTACATGTTATACTTATTATTGTCAATGAGATCTGTCTCTGATTTAGTCTGAAGACTCCTGATCAATGAAGATTCTGCTATGCAAAAGGGACCTGCATCTAATATTATTATTATGTATAACTTGGCCATTGGATACACTTCCGCACTTTATTGTGCACTCTCTCCATTCTCTGGGGAGCATTCCAGCAGGTGCTACATTATAGTGCACTCATTTTGCTTTTACCCACCCTCATTCATGCCAAGTAGCCATATTGCACATGGACGGGGGAGCAGCAATGTTTTTGCAGCCAAGCGCCCTATCCGATCGTGCCACAAAACTTTCACCCCACCTCCATCACATTTGAAGTTGATGGATGCCGAGGGATGTACCCCTCCCCCCCCCCCCCCCCCCCCATCCCCACCACCCCTAACCATCACCATCACCAACATAAATCCAAACGTTAAAATGGTGTATAATTAGTAAAATAATCAACAAACTATATCATGTATTGTCATATTATTAAAGAGTTTTTATTTATACTAACTCCCGCATGGGCACAATTTTGATCGGGGCTCTGGCTCATATTGTCCAACTATATCATCTTTCCCGATTTGCACGATCGCTATTAAGTGTCTTAACCACTTTATTTGCTTCTCAAAATGCCAGGATTAATTTTCCAGATTATAACATAATTTCATGACAATGGCATGATTTGATTTTGCCCGATAATTGCCAATATCTCAGCCCTCTTCCGCCCTGCATCATACGCCTACGCAACTTTATCATCATGATCATAATTGTGTGGACTTGAACTGTAATGACCATGGGGAATAATAATACTTTGCGCTTTAAAAAAAACATGTATAGGATAGTTGAGTTTTGGTATACAGGGCGCTACACAAAAAAAAAAATTTGTGAGATAATGAAAAACTGAGTGTCAAATTTGAAAGAGCATACAATTTTAGAATAAACTTTGTTATTAATTATTCGGCCAAAATCCAAAACAGTTACAGAGTATACATGAGTTACACAATGCAAAATACAAACAAGAGTCAATAATGAAAGTGAGAAAAGGGACAGTTACAAGTGGGCCAGGGCTCACAAAAGTAAAATACTTTATATATAGGCCTACTGTTACCCGGAGACATGCGAGCCCTCACAAGTAACTGTCAAGAAAACAGAAGGAAACATTTGTATTGCATGTAGAGCACATAATATATAAAATGACAATATGGCCAAAGTCAACAATACAAACCTATATAGGCCACCTCCTCCGGTAAAATAAAAGTAAAACTACAATGATTCAAATAATACAATAAAGAAAATCGTGATTTTCATAAAAATAAAAAATAAATTAAATGAAATTAAATATTACTTACCTCCATAACAAATTAAACAAAGCTAGTCAATAAATTACAACCAGTTCAAACCCAAGATTCGATCAAAATCGGTTCCTCTTTTTTTAAATGTATAAAAGAGGTTTTTAAATAGTTGTTGACTATCTCTCTATCTTAATCACTATTTCAACAAATGCACAATATTTTATTTTAAATGGTTGAAACCAATGAGTTTTTACTTCTTAGAGAGCGCCCTCTTGAGTTCTAACGGCTCTGAATGACGCTGTTTACTTTATTATAGTCGTTTGCAATTTTGTATTCATTTCTAGCATAGTGGAGTATTAACTATGAGTTTGTAATGTAATGCTGCAGGTTTTGATTACTAAAATTCAGTTTGACCAAAACTGTACTCTCTTTACCAAAACTCAACATATGTCAATCGTAATATCTTTTGAACGACATAGAAATTTGAAAAACCGAAACCTGTCCCGTGCTTTTATTGTTAATATGAATATGACAAGGTATGACAGAACCACTAGAGTTCCAAGTAATTTTTGGCGATTTGAACAATGTTACGTGGATCCCTTTAATGAATAATGATGAAGATGGTGATGGTGGTGGGAGGGGTGGCGGTGTTGACAATGATGATGATGATGATGATGATGATGATGATATTGATACTGAGTGAATCGGTTTAAAAAACTAAACAGAAATGCAATGACCAAATCTTTTTTTTTTAAACACACATCTAAAACAGCTTGAAAATATAATATCAAACGATTGGAAATTAGTCTATCAATTAATACATCTTTTATTGTCCACAACATGAATAGATATTTGATCATGACATAACACTACCGGTACGTAAACAACGGCAGGAACAACGGACTACTATACATTATAAAATAAACACGTTCTTTAATCGCATAAACTCATAACTGAATGCTATTTTTAGAACCGTTAATCATAACGCATAACGCGAACAACGCCCACGCCCCAAATATTTAAATTGCCGTTTAAATCTTTGTTTATGTTTTGGCAAACATGCAAATGAGTGTCTAGTCTGAATCGGAGAGCGTGCGTGTACGCTGTTATGTGTGAACTGTGTTGATAACAAAAACATGTCTCAATGAAGAAAAAAACTCAAACATAAGAAACAATGCGTAACCACGCACCCCTTACCAAATAATCGACGATTCCGCAAGTACACATATAACGACCAATCAGATAACGCATACGTCGACCCATTTATGACGTCATTTGTCAATAAACTCGCCGAGCAGCCCCGTGTTTCAATGATGTCCGAAATCTACCATTGGTTTTGCACAGCACTGAATGCACTGCACTGCATCTATATTACGTGTACCGCCATCCACCACCACCCAAGCAAATTTAGCGCATCATAAATCGCATGTGTACATTTTGTATACTGTTTATGTGTGTTATTTGCCAATGTGCATTTTGTGTTGTTGGCATCTTTTACAGTGATCTGACAAATACGGGTGGGGATTGCGTGGAGAAATCTCGCAAAATGGAGGCTCTATTAAAGGAACAAATAATGATCAACCAATTTGTATCTGCTGCTGGATGTAATGCCGATCAAGCAAGGCAGATTTTACTGAAGACACATTGGCAGTTTGAGGTAAGTTTCAAATTAAACAAAAATTGTCACCTACGCAATTCGCCATGTCTTCCGTGGTGTGTTTACATTGTTCCGTTGGCATGCATGCGGTCAACTCGTGTAGTGTAGGCGATGCATATTTTCATTGCATTGTGATTGTGGTAGTCTTGCACTCTGACAAGAACACTTGGGTCTTGGTCTTGGACCGGCTTCCACATGCACTAACTCAATTAAATGCATACTTGTACTTGGGCTATATAAATTATGAGTACCGTATTATGATAAATCCTTGGAATTGTTGGCTCTGATGAGTGGAGTTGTTATTTGTCCCTTGTTGTAAATGTAATAATTTATGCGTGCTTTGCCTTTGTCATTAGTCCAAGAAGACTAAACTCTAAAGGTAGAGACATTTACATTAACATTTGGACGTTTTTTTTTAACATGTCATGACATGTTAAAAAAAAACGTCCAAATGTTAATGTAAATGTCTCTACCTTTAGTCTTCTTGGACTACTTTGCCATGTTCAATTTGGTCCTTGTATTGTAATTATGGAACTTGTGCATACAATCTATTATATTAATACGGTAAGCTTCAACCCCCCGAATCGCCTCCCACTCGAGATAACCTCACCCCGAGGATTCGGCGACTCCCCGACCGTCGCGATCGAAGGATATACGTTTTGCGGAGGACAATAAGGCATTCCCGAGTCGCTCTCGCCCCGTGGTCGTCGTCCAGATCGAAGAAAAGGGAAAGTCAGCAATGTCAATTGCCTGCTTAAGACGCCGAGCATTGACTAACGATTTATCGCCGTAAAAGTATTTGTAAGAATATAAATTGGAGTAGATAAAACAAATAATATATCGAGAAACCATTTTAGATATAACACGTTGCGAAACTACCCAGGTTTTGATAAATATCAATATTTATATTACGCGGATGGTATGGTAATGATCGCTATTGCCAATTGGCATCGTGTTTGTAAGTACATCGACGACAAAATGCGACAACTTTAATTTAGCTGCGGTTATACAACGCGCAATGGCTGTACAGCCGTGTATACAGGTCGCGCAGTCATCTAATTACCCCACCGAACCGTAGTTTATTTGCATAGCTCACTGACCTGCTGACCATCGTCTCTGGTCACTATCTCATTCGCCCTACCGTACACGATACTATAATTGCGCCAGCTTGTGGTAAGATGTATTAAGTCAGCCACGAAGCTACCATGCAGTACCAGAAGAGATGCTGAGGGGGTGGGGGTGGGGGTAGAATGGACGGGGGAGGTATCTGCTCATTTAGTATGCAATGCATACTAGACGGCTACTATTCCCTTCAAAGGAATATATCATCGGGTTTCACAAGAATATGAAAAAATTTATACGCGGGAGAACTTAGTTTGGATATGAATTGTTTAGGGGACACGACGGGTTATGTGTCATGCAGGCAATTGGAGACACGGGGGGGGGGGGGGGGGGGGTGGGCAGCGGCGAAGCTAGCAAGAACACGAACATAGTGTACTGTATCTAATTTGATACAAGCGGAACAAATTATCGGGGGTGGGGGGTAGAATGGATGGGGGAAGTATCTGCTCATGTAGTATGCAAATGCATATATAGACGGCTACTTTTGAACAACTATTGAACAAAGGTGTACGCGGGAGAACTTAGTTTATGATATGAAACGTGTAGGGGACACGACGGGTTATTTGTCATACAGGCAATTGGAGCCGCGGGGGGGGGGGAAGCGGCGAAGCTACTTTATTAGCAAGAACACGAACATAGTGTATTGTATCTATTGTAATACAAGCGGAACAAATTATGGATCATATGAAATATGGGGGATAACTTAATAACTTTGCGTGGATACTAAACCATCATGATTTTGTTATACATTGGCCGGATGTATCGTTGGACGGGGCCCCGACGGGTTGTGGGGTGGGATTGAATCGCCCGAGTCTATTTTGTCTTACTATTTAAATGATGACTGTGGGATATTTAGTAAAGTTTTAAAGTGTCGTTATGTCATCATCGTCTTTCTCCTACAAAAACCCGCGGATTTCCGCGGGTACAGCTAGTATTGTTATAATGTGAGTGATAAACAGTGAAGCCATGCCCATGACATGAGTGACATCAAATTCAGGCATTCCATACTGGCAATGGCATGTCTGTTACTGTTACTGTTAGGCTTTCTTTTTTAATTTTAATCTTCGATCTTGAACGTATTTTTATACATGACAATGATGTGGGGCTTTATTTCTGGTCAGTTTCCTGTATTTATTAATTTATTTTTTTCAAAGCTACATGTAACTTTGTAAGCATTCTCTTTTTAAACATTCCCATGGGCCATGGGCATGGCGAGCGAATGCATGGCAAAGTCGGAGAATGGTAGATCGACAAATCTATCATTTTCATGGCCTCTTTTATGTAATTGCAATCTTGTAGTGTACTGTGTGCCCTTCCATACACTGATACAGAGAAGTTTTTTGCCTTTATGGATATGTCTACATGTATGACTGTACAATTGCATAGAGAGAAGGTCAAGCAGCATCCATTCTTTTAATCATGTCGTGCCGGCCATGGACTGCAAAAGAGAATGCCCAGAAAGGCCAGAATGAAACATTGTTTACCCACTTTTATCTTGATAAAGTTATTTATATTTACGAGAATATAGTCTTTTAAAATTACTTTTAAATAGTTAATGGTTTGATTGTAGTTGTAGGGCCTGTATGTACGTGTTGATAGCTTGAATTTGCTTCATGTCCGCAAGTCAAATCTTTTTTGTATACATGTAATCAGGGGGAAAATTCCGAAAATATATATATATATATTTTTTTTTGGGGGGGGGGGGTGTTTCTTAAGCTTGCCTACATGTAAATAACACTCTAATATTTGTTTTGCATTGACATGATTGATCTCCATGCAGATTTACGGGGGCTCTTTTTGGCATTTTGGGGGCCAAGCCCCCATGTATTTTTACTGTATGTAATTCATGTAAGCTATAAATGGGCGAAATAACTTATTTAGACAAATACATGTACATTTTTATTTTGGATGTATGTGTAAACTGTTAAACATAAAACCCACATCCGTGCAATGTTCTGTTGCAGTGCTGACACTATTTCCCCCATATTTTGTTAAAACTTATTTTATGGAAGAAAAGTATACCAACTGCTTCAAACTGAAAATAGAAATCAACTATAAAAATTAAAAGGAAACTGAAATCAACTATAAAAAAGAAACTGAAAGTCAATTGAGCTTTCAATCCTGGCAGAAATTTTGTCAGACTCGGAGGCAGTATTGTGTTATAATTCAACTCCTTTTATGCATGTACAAGTATTTGTATCCTAATTAAGAAGTTTTTTGCTGAAAGAATTCATATAGTTATGTTAATTATGGCAATGAAACGGACCTAGTGTCACTTTTATATAATGCTAGTATTAAAGTGATTATAACATACATGTTAATTATGGCAATAAAACGGACCTAGTGTCACTTTTATATTTATAAGGCTAGTATTAAAGTGATAACAAACATGTACATTTAGGGCTGTTATTCTGACATTTAATATTGTTTACACTGTGACACAACTCATTAATAAAAGAGCCTTAAGTTAAGAACAAAGTAGGTGATACCAGGATATCTAAACTCTTTCATATTCCATCTTGTCTACATTCTATTATTAATTAACCACAAGTGGGCATGTAATGTACACTCGAGAGTTTATGAACACGTTTATAGTTTTGTACACTTACATGTAGGAAGTGATTACATGTACATGTTCAAATTGTTTAGAATGAAAACAACAAATGCAGTCTGTTAATGAGACAAGAGCTGAGATTTTAGAGAATTCAGAATTCCCCAAATAAGAAAATTGAAACATTGCAACTTAATTAAGCTTTTGTGGTACTCTGGGTCACAAATAATGTAAATTTATGTAAATTAATGTAAATGGATATATCCATTGCCTGTGCCAGGATATTGGACACGTACGTTAATAAAGTAGGTTTAAATTTACTGTTTTCTTATCCCCTTTTATTATCCAGACTGCGCTCAGTGTGTTCTTCCAAGAAGCAGCAATCCCTTCTAACAACCATCAGTACTACAGGCAAGGGGGACATTCGGTGAGTATCTACATGTACATGTATAATCTCTTTTTAGTCACTGCCTCTCATAAAAATAAAACCACACAACTTTGAAAACAAAATAAAGAAAAGAAAAAACATAACTCCAAACATATTTTTTGCACAGATTCGATTGCACATTTCATGTAAAACATTCTCCTTTAGGATCGCCCCTCCAAAAATAGAGAAAATATCTTGGTTGACCTACTGATTATTATCAATTTAAACTGCTCGGTCCTACACATTATATATGATCTGCAAATTGTAGACATGCCAACAAAAACAATCAACTATTGATCATTCATCCGTTAAATAATTGATGATGAATAGTATGACAGTTGTATTTACTCTTCAAACATTCGATCAAACTATCTGTTGTATAAATTTACTGATCAAAGTTGAAAGTACATGTAGGATGGTACATCTGGCTCAATGCCAGCAAACTTTGAACTTGTTTTGTGGCCTTTTTGATTACCGGCTATATTTATGTACACTGTACATAGTTACTTTCTTTAGAAATTCAGAATGTAATTGTGCACACAATGACTAAACTAAAAAAGAAATTACAGAAAGCCAAGTTTGATAACCTACAACTATTTGATTGTTTGTGTACAATATAATAGAAATATTGTTGGAAATAATTGTCTTCATAATATTAATGCATGACTTAAATATATTAACAGAATTTTCACAATTTGCGATGATTTTTATGTTATGATCTTGTCATGCTGTCATTTTGTTATGAATTCACATCAACTGACTTGTATTTATTTGTTTTCAGCTACACGCTCCTGCGAATACGCCCGCGACGCCGCCAAACTTTCCGGACATCCTGACCAGCTTCGCCAAGTTAGGTGCGACCCCGACAGACAGACAATGCCTCGGTGCCTCCCCCATGGCACTGGCCACATCTCCCATACAAACTGTGCAACTCCAGCCGAGCTGTTTTGCCCGGCCGAACAATAACAATAAGTCTATGGAGGTTGAGCCACAAAGGTGAATCCTTACTCCCCGGCCCCCGTAGAACAGAATTGAACTATACTGTTTACATGTACACTGTATGTGGCACCTTCAGCACGGCTCGTTTGTTGCTTATGCCATCTACTTTGTCTCGTGACTATGACATACCAACTGCTTTGTGTGCAGCACAGAACTTGGAGAAAGAGAGATATCGCGATAGACAGTCGCGAAGGGGACAGCTACCCTGCGAAGATCCAGCCAGCTAATGTTAGGAATGGAGAAGACTTTTTTAGCCAGTGTGTGATAGAGTTTAGAAGAATCCTAAAGTTAATTTTAGGGAATGGATGGGTTGACGCCACTTTATAGTCCATCTGACACGAGAGACGGGAGAGAGAAAACGGGGAATGGAAAACATTGTCATCTTTTGTCACGGGGGATACCTATGAACTGCAGCTGATACTAAGCCTAGCAACAAAACACGTTTGAATATGCTTGCTTACCAACTAGTTTATTTGCCACTGAGCATGAAGTCATTTGGAACAGGGCACTAGCAAATATGTAAACCTTTTCTGTGCCGCAGTATGAAATGACCACTGATATGGTGTATACATGTACATGATGAGTGGAGAAGGTTTCGAGGTGATGGCCCTTCTTTTTTCTGTAGCGTAAACTGAACTGTTTGTACTTACTACTTTGTAAGTACCCTCAAAATGTATACATACATGTACATAACATAACCTAAATTGTCTAAGTGTACAGTTTGTATCATATATACTGATGGTTCATGGTTGTGTACGTATATTGATTAGGAGGGAGCCATTCGAAGATTTACGATTTTGTATAGCTCGATCGCTCGCAAATGACCAAGGAGAATGTACATGCGTGTAAATATAGTTGTGGCAGAAGGAGACATCTCAGTAAAATCTCAGGAACATTTATTACTGAAAACAAAAAGTATGCATGCCCGACGACGTTGCTTATAATAATTCAAGAGATAGTAAAGTAAACCCCCTTTTCCAATGTACACTGTACAGTACAGCGGAACCTCGTTATAATGAGCTCTGATCTGATATAACATGATAATTTACACGGTTTTCATGGTTCTGAGCCAAGAGGTCCGCATAATGGGGTTCCACTGTACGTACAAGATTGATGATCCCTATTGGTAATGTAAAGAGCGATATCCAAAAAGGCAGTGCCATGATATTGGAAGTTATAGTTTGTAAATTTTGAATGACTATGTAACTTATAAATATGCAAGTAGTTTGTTCAGGTGCACCCCTTTTTCCATGTATTTGAAATATTTTGGATTAACTGTTATCAAATTATAGTCAATTTATACTACAGTATGAAGCAAGTACGTAGTTAATTAATGGCACTCCTGCATATATACAATAGACCGTGATGTTATTGAATACTGTGAATAGTTGAAATTAAATGCTGCCTAGGTTTTTTTATATGGGGTAAATTGAAGAGGAGTGGTCAGTTTCGCCAGTTATAAATGTACAGTATCAGTCAAAAGCCTTGTTGGCATATATTGGTTACTTACAATATGATTTTAGTAGGAGAAAATATTTCAGTCTTCATACTAACTACTGTATACTAATAGTAATATAAAACTATTAACGAGAATACGAGATGTCATATACTCATACATAACATGTGTAAGTAATTTTACCATTTTGAAGCAAGACTAAGCCCATAAAAGTCCAAAGTTTATTTTTACGTGTATTTGTTGAGTGATAATTTGTTGATTCGTGAGATAAAAAGAGCACATCAACGGCAAATATTAGCCGAGGGAGTAAAAGATATGATAGAAAACAAATAAACAAGCACTTTACTGCAGTTAATGACAAATGTGATAATCAGTCAATGCAATGGACATTTGTTTGTCATGATTAAAACTTATCATTTCCTACAAATAAGGAACTAAGATGAAAGATTGTACATGGATATTATTTGAGGTTTTTTAATCAACACTTGACTAACATGGGCACATGTGTACGTTTTTCCACCTTGTTGACAATTATTAGAGGTTTTATTTCTCTGCTTTTTCTCTTCTGGTATTGTTTGAACCCAAATTTGTTCCCTTTATAAGGTATGCGATTCAGACAAGTTGAGATATTTTAACATTTTATTGAAAAAGGGTGTTTCATTTATTAGTTTTACTTGACAATTCGTTGTCATGTATTACATGTAAAGTTCTGTAGAATCCTTATTTATGTTGGCGTTTTATACTGTATTATGTATACATTTGTAATACAATGTTTGGTGGTGCATGTTCTACTGTACAAGGTTCACATAAATGAATTTTGCATCGATATGCACTTGACCATTCGATTTCAGATGTCTAGTTTTTTTCTATTTGTTTGTTTAAGAAATGTGTGATTTGTTACATTTTACACTATTTACCTGTTTAATGATGATAAACCGAGATACATTTTATTGATGGAAATTAGCTGTGGATTTGATATGATATAAGTATTAGTACAATCATATTTATATGCATTAATTCACGTTTTTTCCTGAAAGATGTAAATAGATGGGTATAATGGATTTGTTACATTTACATGTATGATACGATATTACAATGTTCTTGTTACCAACTTACCGAAGTACCAGCTCTGCCTTTAAGTACACGTCTGTCTTTTGGTTTCTTTTCATTTCGTAAGAACAATCTAGAAGCCTGGTTAGTCTTGTCACACAGACTGTATTCTCTATATTTTTTTTCAAATAAAAATCAGGCTGGACTTTTTGCTTGATGTCAATGGGTCAAAGGGCATTTAACGCACATTGATGTAGAGCTAGTTTTTGATCTATTAATTTGGCTATTGACTATTCTACTAGGAATTTAATGTACATCATCTGCTTGCATCTTCAAAGTGGCATTTTAGTTATTTTTTCTCATTTTATTGGTTTTAGCTAATATTGTCAAAGTTTGTGACCAAACTATATACCGTATATGATTATCTTTTAGAAAAAAAAAAGATTATGATTCTCTTGTTTTAGAAAAAAGATTGTGTTTCTTTCTCAACGTATAATTCTCAGTGTTTTAAAAAAATCAAAGAACTAGAAATTTGTTAAATGCATTGACATTGTCCACTTATAACAAGATCTGAGTTTCAACCTACTATACACAAAATAATGACTAAAGCAGTTTTGAAATATAGCCATTACTACATTTTAATTATTGATTTTTTTTTATACAGGCCTTATTAACGACCCCCTACTAAGTGATTTTGTGTGAACTATTTTATAGTATGTGTTAAAAATAAAATGTCTAAACCAAAGTCAATATTTATAATAATATTTCTAACCATCCTTGTGTACATAGATATTAGCAGTTGTAAAGTAGTATAATTGTATTTATTTCCCCTTAAAACTAAAAGTCACAATAATTTACTGTTACACTTATGTCAAGTCATGTGTTTTTGATGTCTTTTGATAATGTGCTAACTGATTTGCACACTAATCGTCAAAGACAGTTGCATGTACCATTTCATAGGTCGAGCCTTCAGCTTTCGAACCTAGCATGTTATTTATCAAGGGCAAAATACAATGTAATGACACGTAACACAACTATGCATGGAAACATGCAACTTCCCTAACACGAGCTACATGTAGTATCATGCCATCTGTTTGTTTATAATAATTTGATTAATTTACTGCATACACTCACAGAATGTAGATTATAAACTTCCATCACAGTAGAAACCACAACGCATAAACATGTACCTGAGTATATTTTAGTTTCAAGTACTTATGTTCCATACATGTACATGTTTGCATCATACGCATTGCATGTATGTACCTTGGTACAACCATGGATCGTTAGTACGATCCATGGTACAACCATGTACTGTACATGTACATGTACTTCTACATGTCTGCATGTAATTGTAATTTGTAGTCATGTACACGTATGTATTGTGCATGTCGTCTGTATGTAATAGTACAATCTCCTACTTGTAAGCATCATGTACCCTTTGTGTAGATGGTAGTGCAGATTTGACACTCAAGGCTGCTACCTATTACATGTACAACTTGTAGGAATTATTTTCCTTTTGCGCTTGAAAATCCTTCACAAGGACAAACTCACAAAGGTTAATTGGATTCCTAGATATTGTGCTGAATTTGCAAACAGTCTTGTTTTTCTGCGAATTGAGTTTACACTTTACACAGAACAGGTCACAGCGCATATTACATAACAGTATTTTCGGCATATGTTTGTACAATTGTTGGTAACATTTGTAATATTTCAGAAGAGAGGATTTTGGTAATCTTAAGTTAGATGCTTTATTTTTAAGACGGAACACGCCTAAACTTGGTGATATTATATGATTGATATGTACACATTGTACACAAGTGCATGTAATTTTGTTGATATTGTATTTGTTTTTAAATTGATCAGAGTTAGACCAATTATATAGGCAAATGAGCAGTCTATTTGAATTTTATGTGAAAAAAGTTTATTTGTACTACGCCATATACATGTATGGTACAAATACATACATGTACCTTTGGTGGTGCGTCCCTTTCTTGTGTCGTAATAGTTTATGACATTGTACAAAAAATAATGAGATAAAAGTTGTAAAAAAGAGAGAAACTATTATTACTGGTGTTCGTACTACATTGTTTCCTTATGAATATGATATGTTTTTATCACATGCAAAAAATATGGTATTAAAAGTGTCCCTCAGACACTAAATAAAAATTATGTTTTCTTGTATTTGTTTTTATCTTTTGAAAAATGGGTTTATTTAGGAAATTTAGCATATTTTCAGTAACACTATAACTGTAACAGGAAAAATTAGGTGCTGTTGTTGTGTGCGTGTCCATGTGTTTGTGGATGTGTGCATGCATGTGTGTGTTTCTAATGTTTGTTTGAGTGTATTTACATGTAATTCAAGACAGTGTCTGTGTATGTATAGTGTGCGTGACCACGTTTATGTAGCGTGAGTGTATTGTGTTCTGAAACTGATCCAGACCTCAAAATAGTTATGTTTGTAAATAAACATTGAGCACTTCTTCTTCTTCTTCTTCCAATTTGGGTAGAGTATTGTCGTACTGGTGTGCAGTAGTGGAGTACAGTGTGCAGAACCAAATGAGAGAGCCATGTGTCTTTGGAGATCATACAACAAAATATATATATACTTGGTACATCATAGAAATGTATCAGTCGCAGAAGTGTCTTATAACCTGACATTATGTCATAACATAACACAAATAACGACATTAATTTACTGAATAAAGGTTGTATTTCATACTGAGATGTGATTTGCATAACAACCACACAAAGGCGGAGAGCATAGGCGCCGGAAGTGGGGGGGGGGGGGGGGGGGGGGGGGCAGCCGCCCCCCCCCCCCCCCCCAATCCAAAAAGTGGAGGCGTTTTTGCCCCCCAAAAAAGCCCCCCCCCCCCCCCCAAACAAAAAAAAATTAAAAAAATAAATAAAAAAAAGAAAGAAAGAAAGAAGGAAAGAAAAAGAAGAAGAGTGAGAAAGAAAAAATAAAATGTATGAGCCAATACTTGTTAATTCTAACGTTCAAAAACTAATTTATACATCTATTTTAACTTTTCGCTGCGCGCTTCGCGCGCAAACAAATTATCTCAGTTTGTTGTTAAACTTGCGTATGGGTACGTCTGGGGTGGGTTTTTCTGTACCGGCCACGTAGTTCCTGTGTAGGCTGTCATTGCTCTGGCTGTTTGTGTGACGTGCACCAAATTGCACCATTTCAAGTATATAAATGCAAAATCTTCCCCGTGGGAGGGGGATACCCCCTTCCAAACCCTCCCCCACTGGCTCTGCCCCACACCGGCGCCGGTTCCATCCGAAAACACAATGCATTGGGGGGGGGGGGGGGGGTGGGGGGGGGGGAGCATTGTTCACAAACAATGCTCGCCCCACCCCCCCCCCCCCCCCAATGCATTGTGTTTTCGGATGGAATCGGCGCCAGTGCTGCCCCAGCCCTCGGTCGCTTCGCTCCCTCGGGACTTATTTTTGGCTGTAAGCTATGTTGTTGGATCATACATAATGTGGCATATGCTTTATGTTTTATGCACCAGATTGCACCATTTCAAGTATATAAATGCAAAATCTTCCCCGTGAAGGGGGATACCCCTCCCAAATCCTCCCCCTCTGGCTCTGCCCCAGCCCTCGGTCGCTTCGCTCCCCGTTGGGAATCATTTTTGGCTGTAAGCTATGTTATTAGATCATACATAATGTGGCATATGGTTTATGTTTTTATATATGCACCAGATTGCACCATTTCAAGTATATAAATGCAAAATCTTCCCCGTGGGAGGGGGATACCCCCTCCAAAACCCTCCCCCTCTGGCTCTGTCCCAGCACTCGGTCGCTTCGCTCCCTCGGGACTCATTTTGGGCTGTAAGCTATGATGTTGGATCATACATAATGTGGCATATGGTTTATGTTTGTATACACCAGATTGCACCATTTCAAGTATATAAATGCAAAATCTTCCCCGTGGGGGGGGGGGGGGGGTGGGGGGGATACCCCCTCCCAAACCCTCCCCCTCTGGCTCTGCCCGAGCCCTCGGTCGCTTCGCTCCACTCGGGACTCATTTTTGGCTGTAAGCTATGTTATTAGATCATACATAATGTGGCATATGGTTTATGTTTGTATGCACCAGATTGCACCATTTCAAGTATATAAATGCAAAATCTTCCCCGTGGGAGGGGGATACCCCTCCAAAACCCTCCCCCTCTGGCTCTGTCCCAGCACTCGGTCGCTTCGCTCCCTCGGGACTCATTTTGGGCTGTAAGCTATGATGTTGGATCATACATAATGTGGCATATGGTTTATGTTTGTATGCACCAGATTGCACCATTTCAAGTATATAAATGCAAAATCTTCCCCGTGGGAGGGGGATACCCCCTCCCAAACCCTCCCCCTCTGGCTCTGCCCCAGCCCTCGGTCGCTTCGCTCCCTCGGGACTCATTTTTGGCTGTAAGCTATGTTGTTGGATCATATATAATGTGGCATATGCTTTGTTTTATGCACCAGATTGCACCATTTCAAGTATATAAATGCAAAATCTTCCCCGTGAAGGGGGATACCCCTCCCAAATCCTCCCCCTCTGGCTCTGCCCCAGCCCTCGGTCGCTTCGCTCTCCGTTGGGAATCATTTTTGGCTGTAAGCTATGTTATTAGATCATACATAATGTGGCATATGGTTTATGATTGTATGCACCAGATTGCACCATTTCAAGTATATAAATGCAAAATCTTCCCCGTGGGAGGGGGATACCCCCTCCAAAACCCTCCCCCTCTGGCTCTCACCCAGCCCTCGGTCGCTTCGCTCCCTCGGGACTCATTTTGGGCTGTAAGCTATGATGTTGGATCATACATAATGTGGCATATGGTTTATGTTTGTATACACCAGATTGCACCATTTCAAGTGTATAAATGCAAAATCTTCCCCGTGGGAGGGGGATACCCCCTCCCAAACCCTCCCCCTCTGGCTCTGCCCGAGCCCTCGGTCGCTTCGCTCCACTCGGGACTCATTTTTGGCTGTAAGCTATGTTGTTGGATCATACCTAATGTGGCACATGGTTTATGTTTTTATGCACCAGATTTCACAATTTCAAGTCTGAAAATGCAAAAGCTCCCTACTGAGGGAGGGGGGGGGGGGCACCCTCCTCCCCCCCCCCCCCCCCCCCCCCCCGCTCAGTCACTTCGCTCCCTCGGGCTTGGTCGCTTTATCCTCGCAATGTCTCACTCTCATCTCTGGCTCAAAGTTGGCAACCCTGTGAGTGTGGTTGGGCATGAGCCCCTAAATACATAAATCGTGAGCCCCCTTAGGGTTTTGCCCCCCCCCCCCCCCCCCCCAATCCAAAACTGCTTCCGGCGCGCCTGGCGGAGAGGGGATACAGGCTGTACACAATCTTCCAATTAATTTTATTTTAAGAAACATCAATCTTCTTAAAACACTTGAATCTTCAAAAGAAATACTGAATGTTTCATTATATTTCCGTCACTGAATCTATACAAATTCTAGTCATGATTATACTTTGTACTATTTTAGAAGTTTACTTCTTTCGAAAAACCTACTTATATGATTGTGGGGAATGCCGAGTATTTTTTGTTTTGTTTTGTTTTGTTTTGTTTTGTTTTGTTTTGTTTTGTTTTGTTTTTGTTTTTTGGGGGGGTCGGGGGCATGCCACGTTTGGGTACATACACTGCACTACTTACAAAATTGTGTTGTTCTGTTATCATAATGTGTTATGGGTAGTTTAATTGGGGGCACATGCCCCCATGTCCTGTGTAGCTACGCCAATGTACATGTACCCAAGTCATGCGAGTGTTGTAATAGGTGTATGTAGGATTTTCCAAATCCTGGATCGTCCTGGATATCCTTTTTCATTTGTTGGCAGATTCAATAAAATATATGAAACATCTCTTCCACGCTCACTGAAATATATATATGTTTACAAAATGGAAATGGATAAACATTATTAAAAACCCAGTCTGAATGTGTGGCGCTGGCTGCCACTATAAATATCTTTTCACTGCAAGCTGATTGGTTGTTGGCGGGGTCACACATTGCCCCACATCTATAACATGCGAGATTGGGTTGTATTCTAATACATGATGTATACAAACGCCATCAATGTTGGCGAAGAGCCAAAATATTAAGGGAGTGCCTCTGTATGTGTTTATAAATAAATAGTCGTACCATAATAGAGCTAGCAATCATAATATTATCAATATCATCGTCATATAGGCTAGCAATCATAATATAAATATCGTGGGATATATTATATAAGATGATTTTAAAACCCAGTATTATGCACGAAGTCAAATAATACGTTTTACTGCTAGATTAGTTTGTTATTGTTGCTGTTATGCTGATGATGTTGCAGTGGTGGTGGTGATTGTGTTCCGTGTGGTTGTGGGGGTGGTGGCGGAGGTGGTGGTGGGGTTGGTGGTGGAGGTGGTGGTGGTGGTGGCGGCGGTGGTTGTTTTGGAGGCGGTTGTCTTTGTTGTTGTTGCTGATGATTATGTTGTTGATGGTAATGATGTAGTGTCGTTGTTGCTACTGATGTCGTGTTTTATGTTGTTACTGCTGCTGATGTTATGGTTGTTGTTGTTGTTGATGATGATGTGTTATTGTCGTCAATTATGTCTCGTGATTGGATGTCCACCCCACCCCCAAGACCCCACTCATTATTTGCACTGATGGAAAGTAGTAATATGATAGTGTAGGATCGTTATTTTGACATTTGGTTAATAGTGAGTTATCTTTGTTCACAGTATGTTGTGTTCCTCATTAATTCCATTATTCTCATACATGATCATTCATTAGCATTCATCTATCACCTTCACCCTGTATTCCACCTAATACTATATCTCCCTCTAAATCTGTTTACATTTATTTATATTCAGTTGATCATTGTTCAGTTATTTCTTACACCAATTCAAGTCCATTGCACTGTCGCCAACTTATATTCTATTACAGAAGAACACTTTATTACCGTGTTACAGGGGATTTATTAGTAACAAACCTTACCCTCATCTACACAAAATAGTGATAATTTACGGGTTAATACATGTAATTTAGTTTTGTAATACAATTTTTATTTCACTATGTTGGGCAAATTATTGTTTGTGTTTGTGTTTTTGTTTTTGTCAAATGTGCCACGTTCCATTAAAATGTTCATTCATCATAGAAAAAAAGGGAGTCAGACAACCAACAATAATGCTATCCATCCGATCCGGCGTAACCGCATGACGTGGCCACATTGATATTCATTTATTGCGACATTTATCAAATTTTCCAAGAAGTTAGAATGATCTAATTCAATAATCAATTCACGAGCGTGATAACGAGCTGTGTGCTAGCTACGTGGTTTTATTCCATTGTAAACAACCATACTTTGTTATACCGCAGTCAGGTTTTTTCCGACATTATGATCAATTGTGCATGCAATGCTTTGACTGTTGTGGTACCATTTGCATCCTTGGACGGACGGGTCGCACCATCCACGGTGTTATGATTGTTAGTCTAGATATAAAAGACCCATTGAAGACATTTTGAACACGTCCGCATTAATTTAGACTACGTACTGTATGCTGTTGTCGGTTACACCACTTCCACTTCCCTGGTTACACATTACAAATCTAAATTCTGACTCGCCAAGGTTGCTCTCATCCAATCTTATAAGCCTCAAACTAGAATGTTTAATGTCAATGTTTTGACACAAATGCCTGAAACGAAATGCGAAGGCTGAATTTGGGAGAAAATTATATATTAAATCATGAAATTCACGGTATTCTTATTCATTTTGGAATCAACATGATATAGATTGTTGTATGCCATTTTGGAAGAATATTTCCCGAGCTAAAAGTACATGCAATATAATTATGTTACGGAATACAAATATTTCACGTCTGATTGGTCTGACTGTAAGACTAATTCGTTCGCGCCCTGCAAGATGCGCCTGCGCAGTTCGCTTCGATTTTGTTATGTTTACATAATAGACTCAATGTTGTTGTTTTTTCGTCATCACCGTCAGACCAGACCATCGATATAAAATATTAGATTAGGTAACGCCCCTTGAAATTGAAGTAAGCAATCGCCATATTGCACTTTCTTAGCACCTGTTTTTCGCTTCTGAACAGTCAAATTAACTTAATTTACTCTTGGAAAATACAAAACAACAATTGCAGTACAGTACATTGTATTCACCACGCTCAGAGACAAGACCGTCAACAAAGTTGTACACCTTATCCGATGTTGGATATCGATGCAAGTCTACTGCCCGACCCCCTGCTCTGCAGTGCCATGCAGTGGACACGCGAATATCATTGGGGAAATATCCTGGATCGGGTCCAAAAATGTTAAAGGGACGTGTGGAAAAAATGGTATTTGAACTGAAAATGACACGTTTATAATTTTTTTTTTAAACAGAGTCTTCAATTTATTTAGATTTTAGATTTTTGTAAGATTTGTAAGATTTGTAAGATTTTATTTTATTTACTCTATCGACCCCAGCTTCCGGGGTATGAGAGTACAAACTTGTTTACAATATATAACAATTCAAAAACAAAACATGCAACAACAGTGTATCATAAACATAATTAATATGGAAAATACTGCTGAAAACTGCTTGTCTACTAAAAAAATCGCCAATGTGGTAAAATGAGAGTCGTATACAGCCTAGCTTTCGATCCTAGCAGAATCTTCGTCAGGGCACAAATGACAGTTACTACAGAAAAAAACACAGAATATATACCAACATAAACACATGTATGGAAGGGGGGCTGGAAAGAGGAAAGGAGGCGGAGACACAAAACAATGAAAGCAACTGTGAGTGGGTGAGTGTCAGGACTGCTTGACCAATCAGGTCAAACAGGCATGGGTGGGTCCTTAAGTGGCTGCAGTCATAATAAACATAATTATCTACAAATTCAACTTTTCTGGGCAATTTACCCTTCTGCCACTTCGTGTTAATATTGGTGCTCTATTTCTCATATCATTAACAAGACAATCCTCATCAGAATATGTTTTCAAGCTAAATTTTAACATAATAATTCTATAGCAAAATCTTTCGTTATTAAAATATGGACAAATAAAAATATATTGATATTCACCACCAATGCCTTTTGAGGAACATAAAGAACATTGCGTTTCATCTACTACAGTGACATCAAATCTACTCTTATTAACCGGAAGATTGTGAGTTCTACATCTAAATTTAAACAAGGAAATTAAATCTTTTTGAGGCAGTACATTCAAATAGTGTTCATAATTGAGACTAATTTTTAATATTCTATAATTAGTACAAAATACGGTTTGACCAAGGAGTTGGTATGAAACTGTGAGCGGAAGCTCTATACTGGAAAGGACACCCTATCCCATGGACATGTTCATTTTGTTACTTTATTTTGGGAAGTGCCCCGTTCCGTTTTTTGGGGGGCACCCTGTTAGAACATATTTCATGTTATCATATACTTGCATTCAAATATTTGCAACGAAATTAATGTGAATTGATTTACAATAATGTAAATGTATGCATTTGCAGATAACAATATACAAATAAAAAATCAATGACAATACATACGAATGTTATAATTTAATACTAATGTATATATATTAGATTATTTAAAATGTCTAGATTTTCATGCTGCATAATGATAGCAAACATAACACTCAATGATAATCTAATCTAATTTAATTCACCCATTGTATCATACTAGTGTCTCCTTATTAAAGGTACTTCAGATTCGTCAAATCAGATGCGCGGCGCCATCTTAAGTACACGTTGCGCACGGTGCGTGATGCACGTTAGCTCAGTGTCATGCGGTGCGCGCAAACTGGCCCAGTTCAAAATGGCGACCCGCTGTGTAGCATCCCCACGCTTGATGCCCTTTAATATGGTGTCTCGTTTATTTTCACAACGTGTACAGTGTGTGAATTGTATTCATGCTCCAAAACAGAACAGCGGTGTTTTAATATGATTGTATTAATGATATTAATTTTCATTTTCCCATGATGCAGTTCGCTGACGAACCCTGTCCTGGCATTCTTCCAAAATCATCATTATATCATTTATGTAGGTCGTGTCAAACGTGGTAGATGTATAGTGGGAATTTAATTGATTCATCATTATTTATCATTGTCCAAATCCTCAAAATATACAATTGGAATGCTAGCGGTTCCCTCATACCCAGTTATATTCGTATTACAATACAATAAAATCATGGAACAGGTTTAGGTTTTTCACATTTCCCTTTCGTTAAAAAGATAGTTACGGATGAAGTTTTCAGATGTTAAATAATCCAACGGATCGCGAAAACCATGTAAAAAGTGAGTGCAATGAGTTTGTGAATATCACTTTGCATTTTTTGCTCATAACTCGGCCATATCATACGTCCATTTGACTTAAAATTTTCACACAATACCCTGTGGACATATCAGATAACAAAAATATACATTGTACCAACCATTTATCACTTTTTGCACATATCAACATAAATTATATAGTTATTCCTTTAATTCCAAAAGGCGCTAAATCCTCGTTTTCAACTTTGGAGAAAAAACAGGTTTGTCCAACTTTGTACACCGACACGCCTATGGGAATATGAAAATGGAACGTTCCATGTTTTTATGTTGATTGTGTAATTTGTCCTAAAATTTGGAGCTTCGTAACTTATTTATGAAGTGATATCGTTGAACTAAATTGTTATGGAAAGTGGATTTAGCGCATTTTGGAACTAAGCTCTTCCAATATCATGTACAATGTCATAATAATATTATGCTTTACAAATCGATATAATTTCCACCATCTTTTTCTCACTTGCACATCTGCCACCAATGCCTTGGCATAATAAGCATTATATGTATGTGTATAGTTTTTACTGATTTTTGCAGTGTCTAATTACAAATCCGTACAATGAATATGTGCATATTTATACGTATTTCTAATTTGTAAATGGATGCGCGTGTAAAATGTAAAATGATACGTTTTGCGTCCAGTGTGCATACCTATATAATTCGACATTATACTAGTAAGTTATGTTGCGGTAGCATTGTATTGCTGTATAGATCAGTGAATGAATTGAGACGACTGATGTTCACTGACCCATACAAAGTACACAGTGCAAGCAGAGAGGTGGGTCTTTCCCACCGACTCTGGTATACTCCTTGGTCATGTTGGTGCAAGTAAACATTTCTGGTTGCTTCCGTGTTTTGGGGGGATAACAGATAATATCGATTGTATAATTTACTCATGAATCGACGGTAGATAGAGAGGTACTGGCCACATATTCATCAAACCCTACATGTTAGCTTATATAGTTCCTTGCTAAGTGTATTTTAAATGTGCAGTTCATGCTTTCTTTATTTCTTATCTGTTTTGGGCCCCACCTTTTGGGGGCACGCTCTTTATTATTTCCTTATTTTTCTAGTATGGTTTACCCTTATGTTCTTACTTTGCCCCCCCGGCCCCCCCCACCCCCCCCCCCCCCCCCCCCCCCAACTCAGTTGACATCTAATTACACCACTGACATATTGACTGTACAGTATTAGTTCCGCTTTCGGTTACGAACATTTTCGACAGCAAACGTGATGTTTTGGGTTTAAAATGTAAGGCAAATCGTGATGCACCACTTATAATGGATGAATGTGCTTTTCCCACCGGAAAGTCTTATCATGTGCTCTTGTGTAAACAATTAAAAGTGTAAAATAACCACTGCCACAAATCAATCATTTCCTTTGTTTGATCCGGTTATTTAATATTCCTCATGATAATGATATTAAAGTTGTGTATGTCGTTACTATGCACACGAATCTTTTGCAATCACGATCATGTTCTGTTTATACATCAATGCACTTTGGTCGCGGTTTACAGTGCTATCAAACATGGCCTTTAATTTGTTTATTTAACACTATACGGTATATTATCAATCATTTCAATCCACTTTATATTACACTTCCAGTCATATCAAGATTTAACGACTATACAGCGTTCCAAGTTGTTTCCATGTGTTTATATAAATGCTTATAAATAATTATGAAATACGATAATATTGAGTTTATTTTTCTACATCGAACACTAACACTTATATACAGACTGATTAACCCAAATCATGCCAAATGTAAATCAGTGTTACTATTATGTGCTGATATGTACCTATATTTTTATATAGATAATCAATAATCAATCTAATTATTTCCATCATACTTCATATTTCCCTGTCCATTTACTATCCACTTGTTAAATGACATTATTTATTTCCATCTAATTCGTTCTCCATTTTATCAAACCTACTTCAATTAATAGAGTGTCTATTTTTCGGTATACAACGCATACATTTGGAAGCAAACTGTGTACTATGTGTGTATTATTAAAAGGTTCAATTCAACTCATTACAAGGGGAAAACCCTTCCTTATATAATGTACAATCTACATAATTAGTTTACACAAGCGTCCATGGAAACCAATCAATACAGTGCTGGTAATGTATTTTATTTTCTGGATGAAAAACATCAACGAACTGAGGTTAATTAATGCATTAAATTTAGTTTACCATTCATAGGCAATCAATGAAAAATAAGTCTCTGGCAGGAGACAAGACACATTTTTAATTATTATTATTCACACTTTCTTGTTTTGCCGTTCTTTATTGTTTATAATGGGGAAGATTTCCTGGGAACCATTTTCAACGTTTTAACACGGGAACAGATGCAATGTCGAAACTGAATTGTGTTGTGTTTGTGTCGCTTTGTGTTGCGTTGTATTTTGTTTTGTTTTGTTTTGTTGCGTTGCGTTGTGTTATGTTGTGTTGTGTTGTGTTGTGTCGTGTTGTGTCGTGTTGTGTCGTGTTGTGTCGTGTTGTGTCGTGTTGTGTCGTGTTGTGTCATGTTGTGTCGTGTTGTGTCGTGTCGTGTTGTGTCGTGTCGTGTTGTGTCGTGTTGTGTCGTGTTATGCATGTTGTTGTGATGTATTGTGTTGTGTTATGTTGTGTTGTGTTGTCAATGTTAGCCCGAGCACTCGGGCTGTTGTCTGTGGGTAATTCATGTTATTCCAAAATCCAAATACATGCTGTTATAACTATCAGTTGTGTCCTTGTCCAAAACAAAACTAATTTGTCTAAATGTTATCAATGCCAGTGTATTTCAAAGTATGTTCAACTCTATAAACCGGATATATCGGAACTTCGGAACCCAAAACAAAACTGAGTTGTGTCTGTTACAAGCTTTCCAACAACAAAAAAGTATCGGTTAATGAATGACAAAGTGATATTGAATTGAACTTTACACAGGTATACCGCTGTTTCCTTCCTTCCATCCGCCCACAACACGTAAATCACCACTCCGGGTCCATGGGTCCCGTCCGGTCACACGCCCCCTAGCTTCTCTTCTTCCAATTTGAAGGAACTCAATTAACAACAATTCGTACATATTGTGATATATACACGCCGTATGTATTGAATTACAAATTATGTTTTCAGCAGCGTCGCTAGAATCATGCACAACGGAGAGGGAGGGGGGGGGGGGGGGGGGGGGGTGTTGACACCGGGAGATGTGATCTTTCATTCTTCATGATGAGGGTACACAGGTTTTTACTTGACCAACAACAACAAAACAGGTGGGGCACCTGGGGGCACAGAAAATAGCTACGCCCCTGTATGGTGCCACTCAATATTCTGAAAAGAAATACCACGAAAGGGGTGTGTCAGTTTTTATACTAGTTTTACTATACCAAAAGTATGTGCAATGAAAACCGCTGTATACTAGGAAAGAACTATATGTATGTATAGCTTAGTGGTATAGCACGGGTCTTGCCATCCAAAGAACAAAGGTTCGAGCCCCAGTGAAGTTAACGTGGCAATAGACCGCTTCTGTAATGTATGCAAATAATATGCGCATGACGTCAGACTCCCCGTCGTCAAGCTCAACAATAGTAACTAAGTCCGGCAAGCTAGCTTACCGGACATGGTTACTTTTATTAAGCTTGACGACGGGGAGTCTGACGTCATGCGCATATTATTTGCATACATTACAGAAGCGGTCTATTGTTTGACAGATGATGTCACAACATGCAGTCAATGCTTTCACTCTGGATAGTTTTTTTTTTAAGAGGTGGGGGTTAGAAACATGAATTAAAACTAATTGATAAAATGTTCACAAATAAACAAAACATGGCCTTATAGGTCAAACATTTTATAAATATTGGATGTGTACACTAATACAGATAAACATATAGGTCAACATGCATTTGGTTGGCACGGCCACTTTAAATGTTCTTTGCTTAGTTTATATGTTCAGTATAATCTTTACTGCATCATGTTGAACTGGAATAGAATCATTCCACTTTTTTCAAATTATTGGAAGTGTTTCTGTTTCATATTAATTTACTTGAAGACAGTATTTTCAACAGAGAATGAGGTTACCGTGTTATATCGTAATTATTTAGTTAACGTTTAAGTTTTCTTCGACTAGATTAGCGGCGTTAATCAGATTTACGCCCAATATAAATTATTATCACGATTACGTAATGAGGTAATTTGTCTTTATTTACAAATGTATAGGCCTAACGTACTAAATATAGGTGGGTATGGTATAAGTGGTCAGAAGCAGTAAATACAAACTATTTATTTATTCAGAGTTGTCTTTATCTACAATGCGAGGGAGTGACAACTATTCTAAGCTCAAGTGTATACTAAATATAGAACACTATATTTGCACGGAATGATGAGTGTTTAGCAACAATGCAAATATATAATGTTTTGGAACACGTTAAACTGGCCGACTTAAAAGGATGACAATTGTTTTCATTGACATTGACAATACAATGGGTGATTTCAAGTATGGTGTTTAGGGCTGGTGTTAGTGTTTATAAAACTGGCGTTTGTGTGTAATAAACACTAACACCGGCCTTAAACACCATACTTGAAATCACCCAATGTCAGTGGCCGCTATACAAGGTTAGAACATGCCATGTATTATGTTATGTTTATAATATTGTTGTTATAAATTGAACTATACTTGCAGGGTAAATCATTTCGGACACTAAGTTCACACGTCACTAATGTATTTATTTGTACTCCTATTCAAGAGGGTGGGTGGGGTGGGGGGGGGGGGGGGGGGGGGGGACTGCCCCCTGCCTCCGCCTCAACCCGCTGTAACTTAATCTATACGCCGTATGCTGCAGCCCCAAGCTCCCAACTGTACGACAGTTTGCCCTTTGGCTGCCCCCCCCCCCCCCCCCCCAACAAAAAAAGGGCGTCAACAACTTCTCAAAAATTGGCATTGTGAGGGAGCGAAGCGACAGAGCGGAGAATGAGAGAGGGGTGCCACCCCTCCCCCCCCCCCCCCCCCCCCCCCCCCCCCCCCCCCCCCCCCCCCCCACTCCACGTTATAGAGAGCTTTTAAAAAATTTCTACTTGAAATTATGTCATTATTTTGGTGCATATATATACA
>JBAMJV010004970.1:0-18560 GCA_037951105.1 Echinarachnius parma
TAAGTTGAACTTAACTCTAAGTTGGACTTAAAATTATCTGTAAGCCATTTGTAGCCTCGCAATTAATAATTTCAAGAAGAAAAGATTCTAGTATTCGTATTTCATAAATATTTACATCATAGAACATTGAATATGCTCTTGAATATAGAAAATATTAATGATTTTAAATCAACATTTTATGCCTTAAAATATAACTTTTACAAAATTTTGTTTAAAGAAACCAACGGCTTTCCATACTTTTAAGTCCAACTTAGAGTTAAGGGATAGTTGAGTTTTGGTGTAAAACTTAATTTTAGTAACCAAAACCCGCACACATTACGGTACAAACTAAATAGTAATACTCCACCAATGCTACGAAAGTATACACAATTACAAACGGCTAGTAAAAAGCCTGTTATCATTAAAAAAAAAAGAGTCGTTCAACTCAAGAGGGGCGCTCTTTAAACAAAATACATTGGGTTTAGCATTTTTCATACAAAATTGTGCATGTGATGTTTTGTTAAATTAATGATTAAATAGAGATATCATCAACAACTATTTAAAAACCTCTTTTGAAATTTGTTGAAAGAAGTATATAAGCATTTTTTTTGAATTTTTTCAAAAAAGTCAAGATATCGTCTAGCCAGACAATATATAAGTAAAATATTTTGGAATCAAATTTTACAACTATGAGAGCATTTGAAAGGGAATGATTCTCATTTTTTCAATGATCTTTCCAAATGGAATTAAAACCAACCAATTTAGTGTCAAAGGGCATTTCGGGAAGTACAAATACTCAAGCGTACCTCTAAGTTCAACTTAGGATCTTTGTAAAACATCACCCCCCCCCCCCCCCCGTCATTTTCACTTCGAGAACGATCATGCGTTACACCTTGAATATGAAGTGACACCACCGGGGAATCAACATTCACGGCTAACAAAAACAATACAAAGCTATGACTGGTATAACGTAACGTAAACTTATACCTACATTGCTATGGCGACCAGGTTGAAATTCAAGAAGGCAGTAAAACAGTCATAATTAAATAGTATATATAAAATTTTTGGTTTTCTTCATTTATTTCCACAATCTGATAACAAGTTAAAAAGGTTTTTAAAAAATATTAAGTTTAACATAAATTATAAGCAAACGAAATCGTTAAAATACATACATCATTTAAGTGGTGATTTAACATAGGCCGGATGGCCTTCCTTGCCGGAAAGAACACGCTCATCCACAGTGTGATCACACTGTGTTTCACAGTGTGGACCACAATGTTAAATTCGAGCGTTTTCACAGTGTGAAAACCAACTCACACTGTGAACACACTATGACCACACTGTGAACACACTTTGACCACACTGTGAACACACTGTGAGGGTACTATCACCACAGTGTGAACACACTGTGAGGATACTATCGCCACAGTGTGAAATTGTCTGCGTTCACAGTGTGTAAAACGGAGTGCGCTCATGTATCTCAGCAATTTCACAGTGTGAGTTGGCTATCACACTGTAAAACACAGTCTGTTCACACTGTGGATGAGTGTGTTCTTTCCGACAGGGTTTCAAAGGCTAATCCCATGAATATATAAGCTGGAGAGTAATTGTCAAGCTAAAGGATACAAAGTCATCACAAAAATTACAAAAACAAGACAAAAACGCATTTTTGTAGGTATTGGGAAGAGACAAAGGCAACTATTACGTATAGTACGAAGTAAATGTACTAATTATTTATTAATAGAATCGCTGGTATCACAAACATGGGTATATATCGCCATTTTAAAGAAATTATTTATGATACAATGTAAGACCATTTACACATCATACACACGATTTCCAGAGTGCAGGGACAATTCATAGCTGGCACTAGTCCGAAAAATCAACCAATGTTTCGAGGGTTCTTTGACGATTTTTTTTTCTCACCCGTTCTAGGGATGGTGGGATAGTAATATGACGTCATAATATTAAAGGACCCCCATAACTAGATGGATTTTTCTGTCTAGGGTGGCACCTGAAGGCTCTGAGCCTAATTGCCACCCATGCATAGTCTTTGCATAGCTACACCCAACAGTATGTTAAAGTCTGTATGAGTGGTTGGAAGTTGGAACACACCACAACTAGCAGAGCCAGTATGAAATATATGTGACCGGCTATATAGCAAAACCCTGCACTTGTCGGTGAAAATAAAAATGTACATTTTCATACCATTATAAAGGCCTCATCACAAGCTTTCTTTTCATGCTTTGTTCTAACAAATTGGTCGATATTTTGGCGAATATATGACTGTTTCACTTTTGACAATCATAAGTCTTTCACACACATTATGTGAACTTAAAATGCCTATTTCTTCACAACATGAATAAATTACCGACAAGTGCAGGGTTAATTTGCTATAGCCGGTCACATATTATGATCCTCAAATGGATATGAATTTAGTATTCTATAACTAAACCGAACACAAAAAGTAACTACCCCCCTAAACAACTGCTCATAATTTCATAACCGATAATTGTTTTAAGATGTCCTCTTACCACAATATTGGTAGAGTTGTCATGTAAATTGTGTGTGAAAAACAGTGATATTCATCACTTAATGGCTGAATGAGCACAGATTAAAGACAAAATGGCCCAATTCAAAAGTCACAAGACATTGCGCAGGCCTGTACATTGTTGTAAAACAGCACATGTGGCTGAATGCATTGATTATGGTTTATGAAACAATGCTGATTGATATTCCATTCATATGTTTTTTTTAATGGCACGTGTGGTAAAATGCATTAATTACAATTTTAGATTTTCCAATAATCAATAAATTGTAATGATGATAATACTTTTGCGAATTTTGAAATATGAAAATTTTCTCTTTAATGTGTGCTCACTCAACCATGGTTACCTCTTATTTGTACACATTGTTTTCCTAATTACCATATACATATTTTGGCATGACGAAATCTTGATACGATTCTTGGTTATGAAATTATGAGCAATTGTTTAAGGGGGTAGTTACTTTTTGTGTTTGGTTTATATTGCTTATGTACAGGCACATGTTAATACCATGCAAACTGATTAATTATTAAAGGCCATTTCCAGTTTTGGGAAAGTAGCCGAATACATCTATATCGATCAATATTGTTGAATACGTATTTAAATAGGGCTTGTGTGGTAAAATCCGAACCTGAGCATCGTTAAAAATACAGCAATATCGGAAGAAATCCCATACCCGCCCGTGAAATGTATAAATCCACTTCCCGTTCGCACCTGTCCGCGCCGCTAGCGCTGGGCTGGAGATATCGACAAGCTGGGGACAAGCCCGTATAGCGAACACACACGCGGTCATTTGCACGTAGCGTATGCGCGATTCCGCGCTGGCGATATCAATCCGCAGTAGATCAATTTATAATTTTGCAACTATATCAATTAGTAGGCGGTTTCTTGGCCAAATTTGTATAATCCCATATTAGAAAAATTATATTCTTTCACATGGTTGGTAATAAGAGTGTACATTTCATTTTTAGGGGGTGGGGCGTTTCCCACTACTGTCATTCACCTTTGATAAACAATGTCACATTATCAGAACATGATGGCGGTTCTTCCCTTTAACCCTTCACAATGATCATGCTAGTCAGAGTAAGAATGAACTAATATCTCACCGGGCTGGAGACTAGTAAGCGACTAGTTGGCGACTCTGTTTCCGCAAGTCGCGGAGACGTCTCCGCGACGTCGCCGCGACGTCTCCTGGAGACTAGCCGGGTCTCCGGGGAGTCGCGGGAAAATCAAACATGTTCGATTTTTTTGGAGACTTTTTCAGTCTCCAGCAGGTCTCCGCGACGTCTCCGCGACGTATCCATCAGTCGCGGCGACGTCGCGGAGACTAATTCTGTCGGCGACTGGGGAGACGTCGCCGCGACGTCGCCGCGACCTACTGGAGACCAAGGCGACTGAGAGGAGACGTTGCGGAGACGTCTCCGCGACACTCCTTGACGTTGCTTGACTCACTTTAGAGACCACGTGACTGAGTTCTTTATCATTTGGTACAGTTTGTTCCTGCTCCTCGGGCAAATTGTTTGTCACCATGGATACGTCGCGGAAAAGTCTCCGAGACTTCGCCTTGGTGAGATTGCAAACCATTTTCGGGTCTCCCGAGTCGCCGCGACTACCGCGACTGATCAGTCGCGGCAGTCGCGGCGACGTCTCCGCCGGTGAGATACGCACTTTAGGAACATGTGCGAGGGCTTGACCGAAGTCAAGCAGAATTTTGTATACAAATAATTCAAGCGTAAGCAATTGACACGTATTATATACTTTTGTAAGAAATGAAAACTGAATAAAAATATTGTAAACAATAATTAAAAATGACACAAAGTCATGATTCATGCCACTATCATTTCTTGATGATGCAATGTTCAGGGCCAAATGGAAAGTGGGTGATATTGCGGGCGCCATCTTGGGTCACCACCATGATGTTGTGCTCCCTGTAGCCTCCTGCCCCCGGCTCCTCATCGGGTATCGTGATCATGGGCTCCATGGAGATCACCATGTTGGGCTCCAGAACGGTGTCGATGTCCTCTCGGATTTCCAGAGCTTGGTATATAGGCAAAGTTAAAATGAAAATTTGACATTCATTGTAAATTCAAACATATTAAAGGAAATTGTTAGAAACACTTTGAATATGATTATGAAAATGATAAAATATTATAATTGTACTTCGCACACAGACTCTCACACAAGACGTTCGGATACTAACTACTAGCGGAGCTTACAAAACTCGAAATGCCACCATCATTAAGAGCTTTTAACAAAAAGGAAATCAATCTCGGGTTCGGTTACATATACATATCGATGAACTACATGTAGAAGGAATAATATGAGGGAAGAGGTCAAGAGGAAGGAGACGCATCATGATGTTGGACACCATTAAAGGGACTTAGTAACATTGTCCAAATCCTCAAATTGTCCAAATCCTCAATTCTAGCGGTTCTCTCATACCTTGTTGTGTTCGTATTAATACAAAAAAAGCATGGGACCTGTTACGGTTTTTCAAATTTCCCTTTCGTTAAAAAGATATTTACGATTAAAGTGTTCAGATGTTAAACGATCCACTTGATCGTCGAAACAAAGTCAGTACAAAGTCAGTGCACTGAGTTAGTGAACATCACTTTGCATTTTTGCTCATTACTCGGCCATATAACGTACATTTTACTTGGAATTTTCACACAATTCCCAGTCGACATATCAGATAACAACAACATACATTGAATCAATCATTCATCACTTTTTGCACATGCCAACAAAGTTACTAGATCCCTTTAAGAATGGCCCGTATCAAAGGAAGAGCAGCAATGAGAAGAGTGGTGTGATGATGTTACAGGGGAGCCAAACGCTGAAATGTTCGCTAACTGTTACTTACTGATAAGTTCACAATTCCCGTCACTTCGAGTCGTATATTTCCTCGTGGGTGACTAATGATGGAATCATCAATAATTTTAAAACCACTATGATAGTGTCAATGACTGAACACTGGAGGCTGCCATGTTTTCCAACGGTACCGCCTGAAACGTTATTCGAATCGCACTAACAAAAGCGGGTTACGTAAACACTGACATAGCAGCAGATAACCCCACTTCTGTTAGTGCACGCTCAGATTCGCTCAGATGACGTTTCATATGGTACCGTTGGAAAACAAGGCAGCCTCCAGTGATGCAGTCAAATCAGTTGATAGTGGTTTCAAAAACTTTGATTATTTCTATTTTTATTGTTGAAACCCAAGAGAAAATAGTACGACTAGGGCCCCGTTGCAGACAGAGATACAATCGATTGTAAGTTACAATTGATTGTAAGCCTGAAAATTGGCGCATTTCAACCAATCAGATTTGCGCATTTAGAACACATGACCTGACTTGTACAATTAATCGCAACTTACAATCGATTGTTTTTTTTTTCAGTGCAACGGGGCCCATAAGTGACAGGAATTATGCACTTATCAGTAACAGTTAACGGAATTTCCAGCGTTTCGTTTGCCTTTGGGACCTGATCATGAGCAGAATCACAAGAAGTCACCACTGGAACTTTAAAAACGATATTTATAATGAGTTTCCTCACCTGCCTCCCTGCCGTAGTAGTGACACAGCACCCCGAAGGAGTGGCCGTAGCCGAAGCTTCGGTACTTGAACAAGTCGTCCTGTATAAAGATCTCGTTCAGCTCCCGCGCGATGTCAGAGAGGCGCGCCCCCGGTTTGATCAGCTCCATCCCCCGGCGGTGGACCTCGCAGTTCTTCTCCCACATTTTAAGATGGCGGTCCGATGGCACGTGATCGTAGAAGAGGGTGCGCTCAATAGCCGTAAAGTATCTGAGCAACAAAATAATAAATATGATGTAATCACACTTTTAATTATAACTATATATACACGGAAGAAAAACAATCGTTATTAAAAGAAGAAAAACAAATCTTGAAGTAACAAAATTTGCCTGACTAATTTGTGCACAAAAGGTTGAATTTAAAATTGGCTATTTACAACAAAATACGTGTATATGGTAAGATCAATGGCCCATTTCAAAAAGAACCAAAATATACTGACAAGTAAACGAAATGCGCTAGACACGTTTTGCCATGAGCCAGATGAGCCGTTTCAAAGTAAAGAAGTAGTAGTAGTAGTAGTAGTAGTAGTAGTAGTAGTAGTAGTAGTAGTAGTAGTAGTAGTAGTAGTAGTAGTAGTAGTAATAGTAGTAGTAGTAGTAGTAGTAGTAGTAGTATAGTAGTAGTAGTAGTAGTAGTAGTAGTAGTAGTAGTAGTAGTAGTAGTAGTAGTAGTAGTAGTAGTAGTAGTAGTAGCAGTAGCAGTAGCAGTAGCAGTAGCAGTAGCAGTAGCAGTAGTCAGGCGCGCCGGAAGCAGTTTTGGATTGGGGGGGGGGGGGGGGGGGCAAAACCCTAAGGGGGCTCACGATTTATGTGTTTAGGGGCTCATGCCCAACCACACTCACAGAGTTGCCAATTTTTAGCCAGAGGTGCGAGTGAGACATTCAGGGGCGGATCTAGCTTTTTTCTAAGGGGGGGGGGGGGGGGGGGGGTGGGGGGTTGACCCAATGACGATGGGGAGCATCGTCCACGAGCCGTGAAGCGGCGATTTTTGTTGTTGCTATTTTGAACCCCCATATGTGATTTTTTTTCACCTTTTTTTTTCACTTTCGTCCACGAGCCGTGAAGCGGCGATTTTTGTTGTTGCTATTTTGAACCCCCGTATGTGATTTTTGTTCACATTTTTTTCACTTTCGTCCACAAGCCGCGAAGCGGCGATTTTTTTTTTGCTATTTCGAACCCCCGTAGGTGATTTGTTTTCACTTTTTTCACTGATACATTTTCACTTGGCAGCCCAAGGGGGGGGGGGGGGGATTTAAACCCCCTAAACCCCCCCCCCCCCCCCCGTATATCCGCCACTGACATTGCGAGGATAAAGTGACCAAGCCCGAGGGAGCGAAGTGACTGAGCGGAGCCCCATCCCCCCCCCCCCCCCCATCCCACGGGAGGGAGCTTTTGCATTTTTTGACTTGAAATTGTGCACTCTAGTGCATAAAAACATGATCCAACAACATAGCTTACAGCCAGAATGAGTCCCGAGGGGAGCGAAGCGACCGAGGGCTGGGACAGAGCCAGAGGGGGAGAGTATCCCCCTCCCACGGGGAAGATTTTGCATTTATATACTTGAAATGGTGCAATTTGGTGCACATAACACAAACAGCCAGAGCAATAACAGCCTACACAGGAACTACGTGTACCGGTACAGAAAAATCCACCCCAGACGTATCATACGCAAGTTACACAACACACTGAGATAATTTGTTTGCGCGCGAAGCGCGCAGCGAAAACGTTTAATGGATGTATAAATTAGTTTTTAAACGTTAGAACGAACAAGTATTGGCTGATACATTTAACGTTTTCTTTTCCGTTTTCTTTCTTTCTTTCTTTTTTTTCTTTTTTCTTTTTTTTTTTTTTAGGGGGGGGGGGCTTTTTTTTTTTTTTTGGGGGGGGGGGGCAAAAACGCGTTTTGCCCCCCCCACTTTTTGGATTGGGGGGGGGGGGCGGCCGCCCTCCCCTGCCCCCCACTTCCGGCGCCTATGGCAGTAGTAGTAGTAGTAGTAGTAGTAGTAGTAGTAGTAGTAGTAGTACTAGTAGTAGTAGTAGTAGTAGCAGTAGCAGTAGCAGTAGCAGTAGCAGTAGCAGTAGCAGTAGCAGTAGTAGTAGCAGTAGTAGTAGTAGTAGTAGTAGTAGTAGTATAATTATTAATTACCCCGCTATCACCGGGAATGCGTTGAGGACAAGAATATCTCCCTTTTGGATCCTCCGCGTTGTTAAAGGATTGTGTGCTCCGTCCGAATTAATCCCGGATTGGAGCCATATCCATGCTGCCATTAGAGAGAACAAATGTAATATAGTAAATGTTATGATCAATACCTTTTTTGTTGTTGCGTGGTTATGAACCAGTGTTGTTTATTATATACATGTACATGTATATATTTATATGTAACATAAAGATGCAATGGAAAGCAAGATCAATGGACGAAAATGGAACGTGATTTCTCGGATTCTGCCATAAAGGCAGTCTGATGAAACTAGTAATGTATAGCTATTACTTATGAATATTGCATCAAAGTTAATTATAAAAGTCTTTAAACGAGCTATACCGAATCTTTCTCACATAAATTGATTTGATTTGATTTGATTTGATATGATAGGAATTGATTTTTGTCTCATTACAAAATTATCAAAAGTGTGTTTGATAGATGATGAATAAAATACCTTTCGAAAATGTTCAAGGGAGATAATAACGTCCCAAACGTCTCTTTTGATACATTTTTGGCTGATGTTTTGAGTTTTGAGTTTTGAGTTTTGATGTAAACATTTCATGCTTGTTTCTCGGGCCTTCATTCTCCATATTAAATAAAATGACCGTGTGGGCCAACTGCCAGATTACGGAACCAAGAAAACTTACTATCTCTGATTTCCGTATCAGGAAACGAGCGAGCAACCTCTTTCACCATTGCCTCTGTGCCATACAAGGCCACTTCATGTTCTGCGGCGCCCTCTACTGTTGCCTCAACGATAGCCTCTGCACCGATATCGCAGATCCTGGCTCCTTCCGTGATCAGCGCAATCTCCTCGTCCGACTTGATCATTCTTTGGAACATCATCGGCACCCCCACGTCGACGACCTCCTTACATTCGGTGGCGATGTCCAGCTTGGCTCTGTTCGCTACTGTCAAGTGGTCGAACTCGCAGCCGACCTTGCCCTCGACCCCGGCGAGCACGCGCTTAACGGCGAGCCAGAAGTTGTCCTGGTGCCAGTCGGTGTAGACGATGTTGTCTCCCATGCTGATCCGCCGCCAGGGCTGGCCACCATCCACCGCTGCTGAGATGGTCACCATCTGTGCGTACGCGGTAAAATTACTTTCAAACTAAATTTGTATAACTTTTTAAAAATAATATAATAATATTATTTCACGATATCCGTGGAGAACAACCAATCCCGTGCCCATAAATTGTTATTATCTCCAGCCCACTTTCCTCTTTTGTTTATATTCATATTATGTACATTAAATACAAATGTATCCATCCAACCGACCGACCGACCAACCAACCAACCAACCAACCAACCAACCAACCAACTATTAAACCATCCAACCAATTAATCCCTGGAACCAATCAAACATGATTAACAATCAGTTAAAGAAACAAACCTTGTCTTGCGTTAGGACGAGTCCATAGGGACGACTGAAAGAGCAGTAGAGGAAATCAGATAGGTACTTGACGTTCTGCATGGACGTGATCAGGGCGCCCCCAATGTCGTTCTCCTGCATGTGGCTGCGGATCGCTGCCACTCTTCTCTCCATTTCCCCCTGGGTAAACGTCGATTTTACCTGTTGATAAAATAACAACGAATATGAATGGGCCTATTCCTCGCGATTGATTTAACCCACCAAGTACCATGGTCGGCTCTATACTATAGTTCAGCACAATACTCAAACAATCAGAACTGTGTATTAGTTCCCAAATGCACACAATAGAAAAAGTGTTGAATTCATTGTTAAACATTATTTTGACTATTTAATCAGTAATGTTCTATTCCGTCTGTTCTATTCTAATCAATAACTGGATTCAGCCATTCATGTAAACTTGTCTTAAGAATTTAAAGCAACACTCATACCTTCTCGCCATTGGGTATCGTGTATAGTTTCGGCATGATCCCGTCCGAGTCCAGAATCTCTCCCTTCCCGGACATGAAAGACCTGACGACCCTGGATCCTAGACCTAAGGCGGGTCCAGATGGACCTGCCACGGTAGGTCCGGACATATGGCTCGGGTTTCTGTTGCTCGTCATCGGTTGTTTCGGTGATAAATCAATGCCACTTGCTCGATATAAAGACCCGGCATGATGTGACCGACGAGTTCCCGAGGCAAAGCCGATGTTTCTGAGGCCCGATGTCGACAGAAATTGGCGAAGACCCACCGCGTGTCTCTGCATGTTGCGTATATTTGCGGACTTGTCGACTCTGTTTATACACGTGTAGATTAATACCAAATTTAGCAATTAATTACTTATGCAACATCAAATTTAATGTTGGTGGTGAAATGAAATAAAGTCGAATTCAGTTAACTCGGGCATAATACACTCAGTGCAATCAGAGCCTTTTTTAATTTTAATTTTTTGTTTAAATAATGTATGCATCCATCTGTTGGTGTTTGATAATTCTTAATTCTATCTCATTTCCGTTCTGTATATCATTAATATAATATATAGGCCATGTAGGCTAGTCGGTGAAATTATGAATATACTTGACGTTATTTACATAGGCAAGACGTTCAGCAGGTGCACTGTACACTCTCCCACGGGATTGTTGACATGTGCAAACAGTGAGGGGTGGTTGATAAAATGTGCATTTTTTTGTGATCTGATATGTCCACTAGGTAATGTGTGATGTATGGCCGAACAATTCGTCGGTGATATCACGTACCGGCGAATGTTTGATTCTGCGCGCTAACGAGATTTCGAGAAAAACGCGTTTAAAGTTTCCCAACTTCTTCTATCATAAAATAAACAGTTTTAAACAATCAAATTGCAATAAAAGTTCGAAGGTGACGAGAGAGGAATATTCTCTTCAATATGACCCTGAAAATAACCTACCTTAGGCTCTCGATTCTGTGTAATATCACTGCATAGATCGTTCGTCGGTACGTAGAGGCACTCGCATTGAGCAGTTTGAATCCAGGACTCTACGTACCGACGAACGATATATGCAGTGATATTACACAGAATCGAAAGCCTAAGGTAGGTTATTTTCAGGGTCATATTGAAGAGAATATTCCTCCCTCATCACCTTCGAACTTTTATTGCAATTTGATTGTTTAAAACTGTTTATTTTTATGATAGAAGAAGTTGGGAAACTTTAAACGCGTTTTTCTCAAAATCGCGTTAGCGCGCAGAATCAAACATTCGCCGGTACGTGATATCACCGACGAATTAGTGGATATGCACAGTGATATTCCATAGCTCATTGCACTGACTTTGCACATACGTATAATTATCCACTAGATTATTATAATTCTGAAAACGTCAATCGTACATACCTTTATAACAGAGGATAAATTTGGAAAACCGAAAGCTGTTCCATGCTTCTCGTGAATGAGGCATGTGAGAACCGCACGAGTTCTAAGTAAGTTTTGAGGATTTTGACAATGTTACTAGATCCCTTCAAAGGGATAGTTGAGTTTTGGTATAGAGAGTACAGTTTTGGTCAAACTGAATTTTAGTAACTAAAACATGCACCATTACATTACAAACTAATCGTTATAACTCCACCATGTTTGAAGGGTATACAAAATTACAAACGACTAAGTAAAAAGCCAGTTATCATTCAATAACGAGCCGTTAAAACTCTCTAAAAGCTCATTGGTTTCAACCATTTTTAAAGGGGTATTCAGTTTTGGTAAAGAGGGCGCTGCACAAAATAATTTGTTTGTGAGGTAATGAAAAAAAAATGATTGTAAAATTTGAAAGGGCATACAATTTCAATGGCAGAATAAAATGTATTTGATCAAAATTGGTTCACAAACGGCTGAAATATCAATAAATATAATTATCCTGACCAATAGTAATAAATCTGGGGCCCAGATTTATTCGATGATTAAAAAAATAAATAAAAAATGCCTACACTTTTTCAAATTTTTTCAAAAGAGGTTTTTAAATAGTTGTCTCTATCTAATCATTATTTAAACAAAACATCACATGCATAGTTTTGTATGAAAAATGGTTTTAACCAATGCTTTGTTAGAGATCGCCCTCTTGTGTTTTAATGCCTCTTTTTGAATGATGACAGGCTTTTTATTTAGTCGATTGTAATTGTCTATACCTTCCGAGCATGGTGGAGTTATAACTATTAGTTTTTATCACCTAATGATATAATAATCACGTTCACAAACACACCCCCGACACCCCGTCCATACCGTACCGAGTGGTGTGTAGAATTAGCTTGCAGGCATGTTTTCATTGTACTTGTTCTCTGGCATACATCGTTCATTTTTTGTGCATGAGGTGTCATATAAAAGATAAAAATATGAATTTGTATGCAGTGTTTGTCCTTTTTCAAAATAAGTATATTTACTACCCTAAAAACTCACCCAAAAAATTCACCCAAAATTCACCCAAAAATTCACCCAAACTTCCATTGCTTTAATTCAGTCATACGTGAATTATGTGACATAAGTTGTACATCAAATGAAAGAAGAGACACAGAGCTTTTCATTTATGTATATCTCATCAAAGAAATTATTCATTATGACATAAAATTTCTGCCATGAAATCCGGTTTTGTTTTATCTGGGACACTCTGTATATCGCTTGGCAAATTATTTAAATAACTGCTACTTCTAATGTATCACTATTATTATCATCATCATTATTTATTATGTTGTAATTAAGGCCTCTGATAGTGTGAGACAGTGTATTAACTACCATATACATGACTACTGGCAGAGCATACCTATAGCTTTACTGAAATACAAGGAATAAATAAATACATTTATCATGTTTATTCGGCATATATGCACAAGAACTAATCATCATGTATACAAGGCATACATAATATGATTACCTGGGAAATAAAGTCAATTAATACATGTTTACCCGATCTACATTATTATAATTATACAACATATATATAGCCTATTAAAACGTAACGAAGGAATCGTACAACAAGCATAGCATTTGAAACACTATTAATATCATCATATTAAAGGAGATCATAACACACTATTATTAACACCAGCGGAAATCAAACATAATCATGCTACAAAACACATTCATTGGTTAGGGAGATTCATAACATAAAATACAGCTTCTACTAACCTAGTACATTATCAACTTACGAGCTTAATGATTTATAGTAGAAGCTGTATGTTATGCTATAATCTATGCTTACTACATTTTATACTCACCAGCAAATATATTAAAATGTATATCTAAGTCTTCTACAGTACCACAGATATCCCAGGGAACCCAAAATCCGGTATAAATTTATATTCGATGTGGTTTTCAATCAAGGCTGAAGTAGAATAACGTTGGCTCAAAACCTGGATGAAGAATAACTATATTTTGTTCAAAATGCCAACACTATACACGCCTAGCTTGTTGCAATCACTGACCTCTACTGTGGTTTCAATACGTGTCCTATCCGAATGGTGCAAGCCAGGCACTGGGAGCCTCAATTTGGCAAACTGCCAGGGCAAGTTATTTCACCCAATGAGAAATCACGTTCACAAACACACCCCCGACACACCAGGCCAGGCGCTCAAAATATGATTATAATCACTTTTTGAAAAAAGAAGGGGAACAGATACTAAAATCCTTAAAGGGATCTAGTATTATAATAGTAACTTTGTTGACATGTGCAAAAAGTGATGAATGGTTAATTCAATGCATATTGTTGTTATCTGATATGTCCATTGGATATTGTGTGAACATTTCAAGTTAAAGGGACTTAGTAACATTGTCCAAATCCTCAAAATAACATTTTAATTCTAGCGGTTCCATCATACCTTGTTGTATTTGTATTAACAATACAATCATGGGACCGGTTTCGGTTTTTCAAATTTCCCTTTCGTTACAAAGATATGTACGATTGAAGTATTCAGATAAGAAAAACTCCCCCGGAGTTTTTCTTACCGTGTACAAAGTGAGTGCAGTGAGTCAGTGAATATGACTTTGCATTTCGCTCATTACTTGGCCATGCAATGTCCATTTGACTTGAAATGTTCACACAATACCCTGTGGACATATGAGATAACAACAATATACATTGCATCAAACACTCATCACTTTTTGCACATGTCAACAAAGTTACTAGATCCCTTTAAATGGACATTATATGGCCGAGTAATGCGCAAAGGTGATGTTCAATAACTCATTGCACTCACTTTGTACACAGTTTCGACGTTCCAGTGGATAGTGTAACATCTGAACAAAGGGAAATTTGAAGAAGAAAAAAATCAAAACCTGTCCCATGCTTTTTTGTTATTACGAACACAACAAGGTATGAGAGAACCGCTAGAATTCCAATTGGATTTTGAGGATTTGGACAATGTTACTAAGTCCCTTTAAAATACACTTAGTATAGCTCTGCTATATATAGCTATTGTAATCGTTGTAATTTTGGAGGCATCCTAATCAAACTTTATTATGTAGAAGAAGTTCATGTAAAAATAAGAAATTCAAATACTCGTATTTATACATTGGCCCGTCTTCCGACTTGCCGCAGTTCATCTGATATTATCATTGTATACTTGTGTACAGACGGCAACATTACTAATTACTATATTGTGCATCTGCCAATGATATGGTGTTTTACCAATTGTGAATATATACTATAATACGTTGATGGATAGCACTGGTCAGTGGTGTCGCGCATGGTGGGCAATACGGTGGGAATATACGTGCCCCCAATAATTCAACAGAACAATACACAACATTAAATAAGGGGAATATCTTTGTAAACAAATTAAAGCCCAATACCAGTTTTGGGAAAGTAGCCGAAAGCATCTATATTGATCAATATTGTTGAATAAGTATCTAAATAGGGCCTGTGTGGTAAAATCCGAACCTAAGCATCGTTAAAATACAGAAATATCGGAAGAAATCCAATACCCGCCCGCCCGTTCGCACCTGTCCGCGCTGCTAGCGCTGGGCTGGAGATATCGACAAGCCGGGGACAAGCCCATATAGCGAATACCTCGTGTAACGCACGAAGTTATTTGCACGTAGTGTATGGCGATTCCGCGTTGGCGATATCAATGTACAGTAGATCAATTGTATAATTATGCAAATATATCAATTATTAGGCGGTTTCTTGGCCAAATTTGTATAATCCAATATTAGTAAAATTATATTCGTTCACATGGTTGGTAATATAAGAGCGTACATTTCATTTTTTGTTGTTGGGGGTGGGGCGTTTCACACTACTGTCATTCACTAGAAATACCTATAATAGGGGTGCCCCCCTCCCCCCGACACACACACAATCAGTCTGGCCACGCTATACGCCACTGTCCCTGGTTTATTTATACCGTATCGTATATCAGGTACCAATATAGATTTAGATTAGATTGGTCTGAGCCATCGATATACAAATAATGTATAAATGTGTATATCGATGGTCTGAGCACGTGAACTCACTATCATACAAGACAGTCAGAGATTACATTTTATGGTTGACAGGACAATAATGAGCTTGTTTTTTTTTATTCGTCTGTCGTTGAGAGTGTAATAACCCATGACTAGACTGTAGTAGGGTCCATGGTATAATGTATGGAGCAAAAACAAAAAAGACACAGATTTGACACAGAGAGTAGCGAAGCAAGCATCCCGCTTGATTGTTCAACCAATTGATTGATTTAGATCAAGTTTGTCAAGCTATAGGGTTGTGAAGAAGGCAGAAAGTATATTTATATCCAACCATCCATTAAATGGGAGATATGTCCCGATGAGGAGTGGAAATAGATGGCAATCAGTAAGCACCAAGACAAACAGCTTTCTAAATTCGTTCGTTCCCTCTTCCATATATGCCCGGCACAGACAGAGCCGACTCGACCCGATCCGACTGGTTTTCAGCCTGATTATCTCAGTATATGAGCTGCCTCAGGACTCCGGTTTTTCCAGTCAAGTGCCAGTCGGAGGTCATTCGAGGCCGAATCAACATGTTGGATCGGCTCCGACTGAGCGAAACTGACTCTAGCCTGACTGAAAAGCAGTCGGATCGGGTCGAGTCGGCTCTGTCTGCGCCGGGCTTATAAGGTGAGGGCTTAGTTCTGTTTTAATATGTTGTCTTATCCTGTTTAAAATGTGCTGACAGAGCTGGACCGTGTGTAATTCCATTATCGTTATCGTTAAAAGTAAATAAAGATAGACGTTATAATTAGAGTTTACTGTTGAGCAATGTTTTGGGCTTTTATATGTCCTTTTGGTATGAGCATACATTTTATATAAGTTATGATGTAAAGTTAAATTGTTTAAATAATTAATTGCTTTTTATTCATGTTTGAAATATAATAATTCATGTAGAGGGATGTAGATATTGATTTTGTTGGATAAAAGAAAATACAGTTTAAGATGGCCTAGTTAAAGGGATAGTTGAGTTTTGGTCAAACTGAATTTTAGTAATCAAAACCTGCACCATTTATACAGTACAGACTAATAACTATAACTCCACCATGGTCGAAATGTATACACAATTAAAAACGACTAAGTAAAAACCCTGTTTTCATTTTTTTAAAGAGCCGTTACAACTCAAGAGGGCGCTCTCTGAAAAGTCAATGGCCCGAATTCTCATATGTGGCTCAACTTGTGCCTGGCCTAAAAAGACGATGACTACCGGTAACACTTTGCAGCTGCATACTTATTGTCTCGTTACTATATGGTCCCCGGAGATATTCTAATGTTTTCCTTTCATTATCCAGTCAATCCCTTGAGTTCTGATCAGGTTCAAAATAATATAGTCTGTCATCAGCCAAATTGCGTCCTGGATCATCCTGGACATTGTATTGCTGGTGACCTCTGGATTTCAAAGGAATGAAAACAAACCATTATAATATATCCGGGGACCATAGAGTACAGAAGCCATGACGTCATAAAAACACTTTTTTCGAATTTTTAAATTTGAACTCCATTTTCCGTAAGAGCATCAATAATAATGTCCAAATACCGAAAATCAATTGAATATATTACGTATTGGCTGAGATATGCCCATCCGAATGAATTTTACTTCAATGGGCAATCAGTGTTATAGTGCACTGGTTCATAAAGTTATGAACCAGTGCACTATAACACTGATTGCCCATTGACAACAAAAATCATTCGGATGGGCATATCTCAGCTAATACGTAACCTATTCAATTGATTTTCGGCATTTGGACATTATTTGTTATGCTCTTTCTGAAAATGAAGTCCAAATTTGAAAATTCCATAAAAAGATGGTTATGACATCATTGATGACATCACACTTCACCACTCTATATCGACAAGACAATACGTCTGCTGGTGCAAAGTGTTACCGGTAGTTACTATCATAATTTATATACACTTTGATGGCCCCTTTCACCTATAAAATATAATGCATAACAAAGTAATCTATGCAACAATCTCAGTTTCGTTGCGAAAGAAATTACATCTAACTCCATTCGTTGACAATTTAAAATATATTAAAGAAACTGACCATAAGTAAAAACAAAAATATGACAGGCACCAACAATGTGCAAAGGAAATAGTGTTTCCCCATAAAGACAACCTGTCTGTAGAAACCGCCTTTTCTGTTTCCCTTGAATGGTCGCTATGGACAGGTTTTACTGTACAAGAACACCAAAGTCATGTGATACTGTTAATTATATATTAACAAATATACATGTACTTTGAGCTGTATGACCCACTCATCATTTTGTAATACATCAGATTTTAATATGCAATTGTCTTACATTAGATGTTCGAAACTGGTATACGTATATTCACGGGGGTGGGGTGTTGTCACGTATAATTTGACAAAAACACAAAAAACAATAAGGGGAAAATGTGTAACAAAAACAAAAAATACATGTATAGGTGTGCCCCCCCCCCCCCCCCCCCCCACCTACCCACAATTCGCCTGCCCCTAATCAGTACGACCACGCTACGCCACTGCTTTTATATTCAACCAAACCGTGATAGCTTACATAAATGGACAGAGGCTAAACTAATACGTCTAATTAGCATGAATCTGCGTGACACCAATTAGTAATTTTCGAGGATATATTTGTTGGTTGTAAACACTTGTAATGGATAAACTTGAACTGCACTTTGTATGGCTTCGCCTTTTGCAACTGCGCCTTCCTATAATCTGCCTCCCACTTGGAACCAATTAAACTATCGACGCCCCCAGTCTCCTATACAGGGCGGCCCCCCCCAAAAAAAAACAACGGAACGGGGCACCTCCCAAAATATAGTAACAAAATGATTATGTCCATCGGATAGGGTGTCCTTTCCAATGAAAAACGATACCAAGATCAGTAATT
>JBAMJV010004971.1:0-61161 GCA_037951105.1 Echinarachnius parma
GTGTAGTATTAGGGGAGGGGGACAGCAACTATGTCAGGAACTGAAAACAATAATTATCATCACAATGAAACTTAAAATAAAACTTACAATGTATCTTAATATTTTTTCGAATTATGTAACACAGGCCTAGGTAACGGTAACTGTATTTATACAATCATGTAAATTGATGAAATATTCGTTGGGAATTTCCGCAGCAAGATCAAATAATTATGTAGTAAATATGGCAATTATTTAGTACAAACTAAAGAGCTAAAGAGAGATTACTATGTTTATACATGTTGCATTGCTATATGTTGTAAATAGCACGAACAGATTTTATACACAAACCTCCTAATGGGTCATAGAGGAATGAGGTAACAGTAAGTGAATCACATTCTGCGCACAAATGAACACTCACCCTAACGCACACCTCTATACTGCCCTGTGCCCATGGCTGACCGAGGCGTCTCAGGTGTGTGTGCAGTCTGCCGTTCCATGCTACACCACAGTCCCAGATGCTGTAACATGAAAAGCAATGTGCACCGTGTCAATATCATACAATGCACTGCATGGTTTTTTGCATGATTAGCAATTGTTTTCAGTATTTATCAATGTGAATTAATAACGATGTCATATTATACAGCAACTTTAAAAAATATCTGAGCATGCTGAATTTAAATTTAATGAATATTCAATGTAACTTTATTGACCATGCTGCTCAAAATGTCATTATTTAAAAAAACAAATAGGCCTACTAATTAAAATTTGAAATGAAATGTTCACACTTATCATTGTTATCATACAGACTGTGCACGAATTAACTTCCATGTTTCCAAAAAGAAATGCGAGCATGAATTTGCCCATGTGTGCTTTTAGTTTAATTAAAACTTTGTTTAATAGGCCTAGCTAGATAGATTTATGCTTTCAATTTTTATAGTAAAAACTTTGATCATGGCATTTGTAGTATTTTGAAAAATCGAGTGATTCGATCGGATGTTTCATAAACAGCTGATTCCTGTATATTGACATTCTATGTTCACGCTATTATGCGTAGAGAAAGAAGTAGGTCAAGGTCACGTGTAGAACACACAGCTCGCATTCCTCCCCACGTACGCCCGTACGCAACAGACTGAGGGCGCAGCCATGTTCGTTGTTTTCAAATGGCGCTCGGTGCGAAATGTCTCGTAATTTCTTCTTTGCCCATTCGAGATCATAGGTTCAAGCAAAGTTCAGTTATTGAGTCGGTTAATTCAGCCATACTCCCAAATGAATGTAGATATCATAAATGTATTACCCACATGACATTGCCGATTTAATTTTTTTCTTCATTTTGCAATATTTTGGAAAATAAAAAGGTTTAAAAATGGCTAAAATTCATGATAAAATGCATTGAAAAATACGCATTATTTTACGCTATAATTTGTTTTCTTTTATTTTTGTCAAATCAGTTTTTTGAAATTGTTGTTAGGTATATTCTGGTAGATCAAGCAATTGGCAACACTTTCATAACTGTTTGAAAAAGTCTCATTGGGCTAGTTTCAAAATAAATCTCGCGAAAGTTGGTGTTCTGAAATCGATTTTCGGCCGAATTTGTCAAAATTTTCGCCGGATCCTTTTTCGTAGGCGAATTTATGCATTTATTTCCGTAAATCTTAAGATTTTCAATCAGGTAAGTGATTTTAGACACTTAGTGAACTTATAAAAGCTCTTAAAAACAATTATTTGTTTCATCAAAAAAGATTTATAACTCTTGGAAAGTTCACAAGAAGCAGCATACTGAAATTCCTTACGGAGGTGGAGCTGTTATTAGACCGCCTCCGTCGGGGATGAATTCCAAGCGCCGCTCGGTCCCATATCCTAGATTTCGTGTATGAACTCTGGATTGTATTCGACATGATGTTTAAAACATTTATTTAAAATACTTGCATCAATTTGTTGGATTCCATGCGTATCAGATGTCGAGAAATATTGTTTTCTTTGTATAAACCAAGTTTTAAAATGATTCCAAACAATTTTTAAATTGGTTTTATATACCATAAAGCAACAAGCCAGTGTCACAGAATGCGCGTAGATTAAACTAGGCCTTCTAGGCCAGCACCGAACAGCGCTTGGATTTCACCGCCGACGCAGGCGGCCCAATATCCGCACAGCGTCCGTTCGACGATTCGGCCTGCTGCTTTCCGTGACTTTGTAAAGAGTTATAAAACATATTTAATGAAGTAAATGACTGGTCTCATGAACTTTTGTGGAATGTAAAAGTCACTAAAATCACTTCCAATAGTATACAAATACAGATTTACGGAAATGAATGCTAGAATTACGGACAGAAACATGTTCCGGCGAAATGAATTATCAGATCCTGTCACAAAACTCGAGTTAGATATCATTTTTCAAAGACTATTGTATAAAATATAGTCTACGAGATTGTATAAAAAATCGATATTTAGGTAGTTCATACCTTCTTTTAACAGAATAAAATAGCAAATACATCCAGATAACTGATTTGAACTTTTTATTCGGTATTACAAACCATGAATGACTGCAGGCCAGTGTCACGAAATGCGCGTATTCGACTAGGCCTTTTTAGGCCAGGCATCGGACAGCGCTTGGGATTTACCGCCCACGCAGGCGGCCCAATGTCTCTACAGTGTCCGTACGACGATCAATTCTGCTGCTTTTAGACACTTTTTAAAGAGTTATATAACAGATTTAATGAAGTAAATGACTAGTCTCATGAACTTTTATGGATTTTACATGTCCCCAAAATCACTTCCAATATTAGACAAATACAGATTTACGGAAATAAATGCTAGGATTACGGACATGAAACATGCTCCGGCGAAATGAAGGACAGATTCTGTCATAAAATCGGTTTTAGATATCATTTTTAAATGATTATTGTAAAAAATCTAGACTATGAGACTTTATAAAAATCAAAATATAGGTAGTTCATACCTTCTTTTACCAGAATATAATAGACAATACATCAAAAAAACTGATTTGACAAAATTAAAAAGAACAAAATTAAGGCAAAAAATAATGCGTCATTTCACATGATTTTTACACACATTTTAAAACATTTGTATTCCCCCCAAGTAACGAAAAAAACACAATCTTTGAACAAAAAGTGATAAATATGCATTGAAATTATGATGTCCACCATTAATTATGGACATTAATTAAGTAAGTCTGGTGTTTTAGTGATTTTCATCGACCCTCTCTGGACGATTGATCAAAAAAGATCGAAGGGCTTCTTAGTGTGTGGATGACGTCATCCGCGCGTGCAGATTTGTCGAAATGAAGCGCGCTCTGTCAAAATGGCAGCGCGCTCAATCTGAATAAGCGATGTACGCAACCAGGAGTACGTGTCCCATGGTTCCCTGTACGTGTGTAATATAATGTATCGCGTGTTCGTGTCACAATACACTGCCAGCTATTCGTATGTTGTGTAGTGAAGTGTGTTCTACAACATGTAACTTGACGTAATATATTCAGGATGAAACCGACTACATTAATAATAATTGGTACATTTGAAACCGGCGAGTTATCCTCCCTTCCATCTTTACCCCAGCATTATTCTTTCAATTAATGTATTGTATTGTTTGATTTATTTTGTTTGATATTAATGTATTCACACCTTTGTTAAAAACAGATACCCTACAAATGAAAAAAAAAAATATTGATTTGTAAAATTTGTCAAAATGACGAATGATTATTTATATTATTATTATCATTATTACTATTATTATTATTATTAAGCTTACAAATCATTAAATTAAGAAATGTTTATAAGAGTCAATGTCATAGTCTCATAGACATACATATTACAGAAAACTTCCTTGCAAAGGCCAACCGTAGAGCATTGAATGGGGGAAAAAAAACAACACAATTTGTTTATATATAAAGAATATATCTTTCGCAGAAATCGTCCTACGAAACAATCCGAGAAACAATCATGCAAATAATTTACCCCAAATCTGGACACTTCAATGCAACTAATGACACCATATTATACACTCACTCGATGTACTTCATGGTGCTGACAGCCCTGCCCGCCTCCACCCAGCGGACGAGGGTCTCATCATCGATGCGCAGCCTCACCAGCACGATCCACTGCAGTGAGGTCAAGGATTGAAAGCAGGAAAACAGCTTCAGGGAGAAAGCTTCGCCTAGCTCGGTGTCCTCTATGCGGATTCTATGTATCTAGATGTACAAGGGGAAGGAAGACAAAGTAATTAGTTCTCAAGAAATATCATACATTCGTGTTATAACAGAGCTATAGCATTACATATGAAATGAAATGTATTGAATTGAAATGAAACGAAATGGAATCCATTTTTGTTTCTAATAAATATTAACAATTTAATATTTACACTGTATAAAATATTCTCAGTTCATATTATTAAGAAATAACACCGCAGCATGATCCGCCACTTTGAGGTGAAGGTTTGGAGCCAGGACCCGCGCAGCTGTACGTAGGGAGAGAGTTTCGTCTAGCTCGGTATCCGTATGGTGATTCTATTTAGATGAAAGCAGGAGAAGGAAGACAAAGTAATTAGTTCTCAAGAAATATCATACATTCATGTTATAAAAGAGCTATAGCATTACATATGAAATGAAATGTATTGAATTGAAATGAAACGAAATGGAATCCATTTTTGTTTTGAATCAATAATAACAGTTTAAAATGTACACGTATATTCTCATTTCAGATTAATAAGAAATAATTAATTTTTTTGTAAAAAACATTTTGTTAATTGATGACTTGACTGGCAAAGAAATATCCAAATGGTAATGGAGGCTATGACTCATGAGTATGATGTCATTAACGCAGTTCTAAGCCGACATTTATCTCCTAGACAAAAATGTATGTTCATCCTTCAAACATTTTTATTCAATGTATAAATGTTTACCTCATTTCCACCCTGAGAATCCAGTGATGGTATTTTGTATGTAGGGATCTTAGGAGGTGAAGTTGGTCCTAAGACTTGTCTTCAGATCAACTTTGGTATTCTGTAAGTTGCTCTTAAGGTTGATCTTAAGAAGATAAGATCAACTCCAAGTGATTAGGTCTGCAAATTAATGTAAATTATCTGTCCTAAAGATAATAATAAGACGTATTCTGTAACAGCAGTATAGCCTATAGGGTCAACGCGTGCTCCTGCCATGTCGATCTTAGCCATTGCATACACGCAACAGATCAACTTTACAAAATACAAATTTTGCCGATCTTAGGGAGGTCTTACTCTTAGACTCTTACTGCAGCCTTAGTCTTAGTCTTAAAGTTGATCTTATTATCATACTGCGTTCATTGCTAGAATAATGCAGACGAATTGACGCATCCCGTGGACAAACATAAATAAGCATTAAATAATTTATTGTAATAAGAAATAGGATTGTCGCCCGCGACAATCCTATTTCTGTCACAGATCGTCTGCGGACACTAGCGTTCTGCACGAATTCACGATGGCGACATTTAAAAAGTTTGCATTGTCATCACTCAAGTCAAGATTATAAATGGAAATTGTATTGGACCATTTTTCGGAACACTGTCTGTGGGCCATGGCCCATGGCTTCGGAACGGTTAAGGTACCAGTTAATCATCACTTATTAAATTAGATATTTGCTTATACATTGCATTGTCATAATATTAAAAAACATGTTTAAACTTGGCAATAATAACATTTCAATTTAAATTATAAGCGCCGAATCACCGTACGACGACGCTATCTTTGACTTTGTACACAGACACGTACTGCACAATTCGGTCACTCTCATTTTTAAAGTTTAAAACTTGTCTTTAATGAATCCGTAACAATAATTATAATTTTGTTTTAACTTAATTGTTCCATTTTGTAAAGATATGAAATCTTTATAGGTACACACTTTTTAGAAAAGAACAAGATAAACATGTATTCAGTACAGAAAATCATTGTACTTACATTTTATTGACGACCGCATATCAGCGTGTGGTTCACATCACGATTCCCAAACACTTTAGTCTTAATGATTTGGTTTTACGAGCTCGATCGATCGAGCTGCGCGCGCTGCTACCGTACCCTATAGCCTAGCCTAGCGATATAGCTAGCTGCTCTGATCTGAGCTGAGTGCATGTATACAAATAGCGCACGGCACGGCGTTCGATAGTGTAAGTGCAGTGCACGCGAGGTTTCTTTAGATTGGTGCCGCCTCTGTGCACGAGCCGCTAGGCGAGTGCGCAGTGCGTACCATCTAAAGATACCGAGCGTGCACTGCACTTACATTGCCGAACAACTAGGGCAAGTGCGCTATTGGTTTTATAAAATAGCGACACATCGAGTTTTGATAACAAATAAAAATCCAAAATTACAAATAAGCTATTCTTACTTACTGAATTAAAGGTCCATGGGATTCCACATTTTGCTGCAAGCCCGAGTCGAGTATAATCGAGTATAATCCATAATCCATAACCATAAGGCATTAAGGGTACACAACATTAAAAAAATATGAAACGCTCCAATTTCCAACACAAAAACGCATTTACAGTTGTGGAGTGTGCAATATCATTTATTTTGCGCGTCTAGCTGCACGCCCGTGCAGTGCGCCAAAAAAGTTGAATGTCACGTGACGCGTTTTGACCAATTACCATGCTTGAAATACTATAGCTATTTTATAATACGTAACGTCATGCTCATTTGCATACGCGCGCCTGCTTTGGGAAGCGTGATGTTGTAATCAAAGTCATATTTATTTAATAATGTATGCCTTCCCGTTAATTGTTTTTAATACAAAACATTTCATATGATAGCATTTTGTATTGGCTAAAAGATAAAGTATTACGTTAAAAGATATAGTTAGTAGTTTAAGAAATTTAAGACATTTTAGTTCGTGAAATTGAACATAATTCCCTTAAGTCGCTGCTGCAAGCCAGTGCGCAAAGAATATAAAGTGCATACGGTACGCATCATCAATATTATAGGACTTTTGGGGTAAAAATTGTGGTTTTATCTAAGACTTTATTATAAGATTAAAGTCTTTCTTTATAGGAACATGGAGGAATTATGGTGCTATTTTAAAGGATGTATTATACATTTTAAGTAGTGTTTTATAACTGAAATTTCTGAAAGCGTGTAGGCCTACCATTACTCGGTGTATGCATTACCTCGCTGTGCTGTGCTCTGATTTCCCCTACGCCGCATTAAATAGTCTATAAAGGGTGCCACACCCCCCCCCCCCCTCCCCCCCCCCCCCCCCCAAAAAAAAATATAGTAACAAAATGATTATGTCCATCGGAAAGGGTGTCTTTTCCAATAAAAAACGATACCAAGAACAGTGATTTTGGACAAGTAGATTTTGTTTTAGGACGTCTTAAGTGAGACCATGAATGTCAGGTTCCCATTTTTTATCAATTTTTACAAAGTGAGGGCCTGATAAATCGCACTTCCTGCCCGTCATAGCATCGAACCACTATGCACATTCTTTCGGCACACAGCTGAATGCACACTAACAATGGCGCGCCGAACATCATCGACCTTGCAATTAACCCTTGGACCTCGTACTGTTGCAAGATATGGCGATCGAGCTTTTTCAGTAACAAATTACCAGCGCATATAACACTCATTCCCTTGACCAGTTTAAGACCTTGCTGAAAACGCACCTTTTTAATTCATAAATGGTATTCTACCCGGGTTCAGTTGTGAGTCGGTCAAAGGAGGTGCACACCGTCTTATTTCTTGTATGTTTGATAGTTATGTTTGAATGATCTCATTTGTATTATGCGTGATTTATGGAAAAAATAATAGATTTATAATGTGTGTGTTTATTATAACTTTTGGTTGTTAATTTGTAGACCGATAATGGTACGCTTAGAAACGACCGTATTAAAACGCCTTACAAATGTTGTGTATTATAATTATTTTTTATTTATTATGTTATATTTCGTAATTAAAAAGTTGCAATACTTGACGTGCTCGAGAATGACTGTACGTTATGCGTGTGATAGATTTGGTATTTGTTATGCACATTGGTATAGCATATTATAATGTGTTTGTATGAATGGATTATACTGCTATTGCCATTGTGTGAGTGATTGTGCTAATTTTCATTTAATTTTGAGCTAAGTCTATAAAATAATTTAGAAAATGTGTCATGTTAATTAAGCTGAATGCACCAAATAGGGTTATAGGCAAAATAGGCACATTTGCCTGTCCGTCGTGACCGTGATAACTTGATTGAACAAACGTAAATTTCGGTGCCCGAAAATGAAATTGAATGAACGCGTAGTGAATTTGATTGCTCGAAATTGAAAAAAGGAATGTGAGTAAACCAAATTGGATGCAGGTATTGTGAAATTGAATGATCGAATTTCCCCCCTTAGCAAGAAACGCGTGAATTTGAATGACCCTTGTGTGAATTTGGGTGAGAAAAGTATGAAAGATATGACCGGGAAAACCTCCCTATATGTATAGAAATGATGCATTACTTTTTTTTGTCAAAATTTGGTTCTCTATAATTTAACCTGCCTACTAGTATTTTACTGATCCGATACAAATAATGTGGGAACAGTTTAAGTATTTGCAATTTTAATACATTTGCAAATAAATCTCTTAATGTATCAGTCACACCGCAAAACCAATCCAAACCATCACCAGTCCGAACAATTCGTGGACGTTTTGGGGACGTTGGGGGTGCTGTCGGTTTGGTGTCGGAGTGGTATCGGTCTCCAGTTTGGACTCCGAACCCACCCCGACAAATTATCGGGGAGCTTGAGGGGACATGTCGGAGTCGATTCGAGGACAGTTCGGAGAGATCGGTGTTGATGAGGGCATTTTTCATTCGGTTTCAGTTCGGCCGAATCAAAATGGCTTCATTACCGAACACTATCCTCGCACTTTTGAGGAGGGGCAAAATCTTTGGTTATATTATATGCCAAGTAAATTTTTCTGAGATAAAAAGAGTCATTTCTCAGTACTGTCAGCTATATAATAATTCGTATGGTTTGCTCAAAACTAAAGATAATTAGTTCTTCATAATATTTGCGACACGGTGAGCCTGTGTTTATATGTAATGCCTATAAGGGGCATGTTAGAGAGGTGACAATTGTGGGGCGACTCTCCACCCCACCCCTTCCCTCCTTGCAGCCCCTTTGGCCCCCACAACACGATGTCTTACTTATTGCATTGGGAGGGACGGCACCTTATGAATTTCTTTACTTTAAAATAATTATCACCCATATAGCCATATAGACATATGAATGTCATTCTCCATGCAGTTCATGCATCAGTTGGTCGTATAACCCATTCTCATTTCTCCTGGATAACTCTCTCTAACCCAGTATCATTCTCTCCTCTCTTCCAAGACTCTGATCAGGGCTATATAGACGTTTGTCAAAAGAAACATACTCAAAGGGATAGTTGAGATTCAGTAAGAAAATGCAGTTTTGGTCAAACTGAATTTTAGTAACCCAAACCTGTAATATTACATAACAACCTACTAGTTATAACTCCACCATCATGACCATGCTCGAAATGAATGCAACATTACAAACGACCAAATAAAAAAACCTCTTATCATTTTAAAATGAGCCGTCAATACTCAAGAGGGCTCTTGAATAAATTAGAATAGTGATTAGATAGTGGGATGATCAAGAACTTAAAGGGGTAGTACAGTTTTGGTAAGGCTGAACTTTAGTAACCAAACCTGGACAGTAACATTATAAACTAATAGTTATAACTCTACCATGCTCGAAAGGTATACAAAATTACAAACGACTAAGTAAAAAAAACCCGTTATCATTCAAAAAGAGCCATTAAAACACAAGAGGGCGCTTTCTAAAAAGGCATTGGTTTCAACCATTTTTCATTTAAAATTATGCATGCGATGTTTTATTGAAACAATGATTAAATAGAGAGATCATCAACAACAATTTAAAAAATGCTTTTGACAATTTTTGAAAAAGTGCAAGCATTTTTTTTTTATTTTTGGAAAAAACCATCTAATTATTTGGGCCTCAAATAATTATATGGTCAGATATATTTATTGATATTTCAGCCGTTTCTGGGTCGATTTTGACCAAATAAAGTTTATTCTGCCATTAAAATAGCACGTTCTCTCAAATTCGACACTCAGTTTGTCATTACCTCACAACAAAATTGTGATGAGCAGCGCCCTCTCTACCAAAACTAAACTAGCCCTTTAATACCATCAACAATTATAAATCATTTAACGGCTGGTTCAAAATGATCGAATTATTGAAGGACTCCACAATGATTACAAAAATGTTAATGAATATGGATATTTAAGCCGTTTCTGACCCGATTTTGATCAAATAAAGTGTATTCTGTCACTAAAATTGTATGTTCTTTGACACTCAGCTTTTCATTATCTCACAAATGATTTTGTGTAGCGGCCCTCTACACAAAAAACTTAACTATCCCTTTTACTTTATTATTGTTCATGCATATATTTTCCTGCTGTGGAAGCTGGGTGCTGGACATGATGACTCTCACATCTCGATAATTATTCCCTTTTATTTTACTGAGGGGATGAGTTCGGGCTGTGTTCCACATGTGAGTTCGGGATTGTCGGTTTCATGGCGGGGTTTATTCTGGACGTTATCGGGGTCTTATCGGTCTTGATTCGGTTGAATGCAAACCGAATACTCGCGCTGAATGCTGAATACAGACCGATAGAAGACCGAATGATTTTTGATCTGACTGCTAACCCCAGTCGGGGCTCTTGTCAGTGCCCAATAAAGCGGTAAATTGTAATTTAGTTTGGTTTGGTGTCGGTTTGGCGGTGTGACTGCCGCAGCTATACATAACCGACAACTTCTATAGAAAACGGGTAACATCGCACATTACAACTTAATCGGTTACAACATGAAATGATCGATCAATGGTAATGATAGATCGATCACATGTTCGCATGATCGATTGCTCATTGCTCATAGTCCCAAAATATTACAACTAATCGGATCACACTTATCTTTCTTCCTATGCCACATATATTTGGAATCATCATACTAACATGACTAGCCTACTCTGAGTTGATTTTTTTTAGTCATGCTTTCCCGTAATTCAAGCCACAAAGAAACACTGCCCATATATTTACAACTTGAAGGAGGTTTCGAAATGAGACCACGGACAAGTCAGAAGTTTTTATTCATTGATCAATAATTTGCATAAATTAATCATTGGGAAATAAATGGCCATATTTTTGTTTAGCTCCAAGTGCCTTTGAATAAAAGTACATAACTAAGAAATGGAGAATCTACAATTACGAAGTGATCAGGTCGATCGAAGCCTCCACAAAACCCTATATAGGGGGTTAACAAATAAAAAAACGTACAGTGAATAAATGCATATGAAGAATTTATCTTATTCCGATAAAATACTACTACTTATTCTAATAACGCTTAATCTATCCAGGGTAGCTACTTCAGTGACGAACAATACCCCTTCAGTTGGCCTTGGATAGCATTGATGTTATTAGTATTACCCATCACTGTTCTATAATTCTGTTGAACCCACGACCCCCAATTATGAAACGCACACTCTTTCAAAAAGCCCCCCTCTTAAATGTTTTTAAAATAAAAAAAAACAAGCAAGAAATTAATTTTAAAACCTTTTATCACAATACAAATATTACCTCCGAAATTTTCGGCTGTCGGATGTAAATATTTGTAATGTGATCAAGAGTTTAAAATGAATTTCTTATATACATTACCAACACAGATGAACTTTCATACAAATAAACAAACAGTTAATAATGCATACTTTATGTCTAATAAGAATTACTATATCCCTCATACGATCGTTTTACTATTGAATTTGGCATACGATAGTTTTGGACAACACTCGCAATCACGTGACTGGGCTTGTCGGTAAAAAATAACATTAAAAGTGCGTTACGCGATTGTTAGTATATAACTAACGAATGGGCTTCTTGTGATAGTCAATCATTACGTTTCACCCAAGTTAGAAAATATCCGCTTCTCAGGCCTGAGGAGAGGTTGAGAGATTTGTGCCTCTAGTAGAATTTTATCATCGTTTACACCGTTCTTATCGGTTTACTGCGTGTAACCGGAGGAGATTATCTCTATAATACCACTAGGTCTCGGGGGGCAGTTAACAGGGCATGGATTGTTGACGAAAGCTATTAAAATGGTTGAGTTGATTTCCACCGTGGTGGAGATCACGGCTAACTTAGTGAAACGTAATGATAATACCGAGGTGGGCTCGAAATGACTATTACCCGAAGCGTAGCTGAGGGTAATAGTCATTTTGAGCCCACCGACATTGCCTATCACAATCAAGCACATTAGTTAGTTGTTTTATATCAATCATCAATATCACGGATTGCGTTCATCTTACGCAAAATAAGTAAAAATCTTTTCAATATTTCAAAATTTTGACACAAAAATCAATCGACATTGATGAAGCCAGTTCGAGCCTCCAGAACCATGCCGCATCTCATACGCTTATTATCATTTTCTTTTTTTGTCAAAATTTACAAGCGATTTCATGAAATATTAAAGAGATTTGCACTTATTTTGTGTAAGATGAACGTAATCCGTGATAATGACGATTACCCTCAGCTACTCTTCGGGTAATAGTAATTTCGAGCCCACCTCGGTAATAGTTTGATTATCACAATAAGCCCATTTGTTAGTTGTATATTATTCATAATTTCATCTAGGTCTGATGCAAGATGAATGCATGCTATTTACACCTTGACTCTAAAATCACAATATTCATAGTAAAGTATCTAAATATGTGGCAATTGTACAAATGTTACCTTATTCTGCATATGCAGTGGTAGGTTAACTAAGACGTCGATGGTCACTGGTGTCACAGTGTGTGAGAATGTAGCTTCCTTCTCTTTGACGTGGATACTCTTTGCCTTATCTGATGATTCCGTTCGTTTGAATGACACTTCGATGTCTTGCAGTTTCTGCGCTGAATGCAGCCACGCCCATTCTCCGCACTCGTGAGGCAGACCAAGGAACTTCAAGCATGGGATGTTGGTCAGGAGAGGCAGCGAAGTTACTAGCGTTGGGTCTTTGATGGTCACTTGCTGAAGGTTTGATAAGGTCTGGAGACCTTCAACAAGCCTGATCGGTAGGCTTGATGTCAATTGTGGCGTGTTGATCTCTATGTGTGTTATCTGTAAAGGAGAGATATGAGAACATAAGCCCCGGGGCATCAGATAAGATGATTTGAATGAGAGCATAGAGCTTTGAAATACTACTATACACCAAGCCTTAACATAATGATAATAGCGCGAAAGGTGTCACAACGACACACTGAATATGGCATTTAAGTCTTTAAGACATTTTCAATATGTTCAAGAAGTAGTAAGTATGTACATGTATGAACTTTCGTGTGTTTTTTTGCCCAAATTGAACAAATCTATACATTGGATAGAGTGTCTTTTCCAATGAAAACGATACCAATAACAGTAATCCGTGGGCCATTGTTAGTGTGCATTCTGCATATTTTCCTGCTGTGGAAGCTAGGTGCTGGACATGATGACTCTCACATCGCGATAATTATTCCCTTCTATTTTACTAAGGGGATGAGTTCGGGCTGTGTTCCATGTGAGTTCTGGATTGTCGGTTTCATGGCGGGGTTTATTCTGGACGTTATCGGGGTCTTATCGGTCTTGATTCGGTTGAATGCAAACCGAATACTCGCGCTGAATGCTGAATACAGACCGATAGAAGACCGAATGATTTTTGATCTGACTGATAACCCCAGTCGGGGCTCTTGTCAGTGCCCAATAAAGCGGTAAATTGTAATTTAGTTTGGTTTGGTGTCGGTTTGGCGGTGTGACTGCCGCAGCTACATAACCGACAACTTCTATAGAAAACGGGTAACATCGCACATTACAACTTAATCGGTTACAACATGAAATGATCGATCAATGGTAATGATAGATCGATCACATGTTCGCATGATCGATTGCTCATTGCTCATAGTCCCAAAATATTACAACTAATCGGATCACACTTATCTTTCTTCCTATGCCACATATATTTTGAATCATCATACTAGCATGACTAGCCTACTCTGAGTTTTTTTTTTTAGTCATGCTTTCCCGTAATTCAAGCCACAAAGAAACACTGCTCATATATTTACAACTTGAAGAAGGTTTGAAATGAGACCACAGAAAAGTCAGAAGTTTTGATTCATTGATCAATAATTTGCATAAATTAATCATTGGGAAATAAATGGCCATATTTTTGTTTAACTCCAAGTGCCTTTGAATAAAAGTACATAACTAAGAAATGGAGAATCTACAATTACGAAGTGATCAGGTCGATCGAAGCCTCCACAAAACCCTATATAGGGGGTTAACAAATAAAAAAAAACATACAGTGAATAAATGCATATGAAGAATTTATCTTATTCCGATAAAATACTACTACTTATTCTAATAACGCTTAATCTATCCAGGGTAGCTACTTCAGTGACGAACAATATCCCTTCAGTTGGCCTTGGATACCATTGATGTTATTAGTATTACCCATCCCTGTTCTATAATTCTGTTGAACCCACGACCCCCAATTATGAAACGCACACTCTTTCAAAAAGCCCCCCTCTTAAATGTTTTTAAAATAAAAAAACAAGCAAGAAATTAATTTTAAAACCTTTTATCGCAATACAAATATTACCTCCGAAATTTTCGGCTGTCGGATGTAAATATTTGTAATGTGATCAAGAGTTTAAAATGAATTTCTTATATACATTACCAACACAGATGAACTTTCATACAAATAAACAAACAGTTAATAATGCATACTTTATGTCTAATAAGAATTACTATATCCCTCATACGATCGTTTTACTATTGAATTTGGCATACGATAGTTTTGGACAACACTCGCAATCACGTGACTGGGCTTGTCGGTAAAAAATAACATTAAAAGTGCGTTACGCGATTGTTAGTATACAACTAACGAATGGGCTTCTTGTGATAGTCAATATAATACCGAGGTGGGCTCGAAATGACTATTACCCGAAGCGTAGCTGAGGGTAATAGTCATTTTTAGCCCACCGAGATTGCCTATCACAATCAAGCACATTAGTTAGTTGTTTTATATCAATCATCAATATCACGGATTGCGTTCATCTTACGCAAAATAAGTAAAAATCTTTTCAATATTTCAAAATTTTGACACAAAAATCAATCGACATTGATGAAGCCAGTTCGAGCCTCCAGAACCATGGCGCATCTAATACGCTTATTATCATTTTTTTTTTTTTTTTGTCAAAATTTACAAGCGATTTTATGAAATATTAAAGAGATTTGCACTTATTTTGTGTAAGATGAACGTAATCCGTGATAATGACGATTACCCTCAACTACTCTTCGGGTATAGTAATTTCGAGCCCACCTCCGTAATAGTTTGATTATCACAATAAGCCCATTTGTTAGTTGTATATTATTCATAATTTCATCTAGGTCTGATGCAAGATAAATGCATACTATTTACACCTTGACTCTAAAATCACAATATTCATAGTAAAGTATCTAAATATGTGGCAATTGTACAAATGTTACCTTATTCTGCATATGCAGTGGTAGGTTAACTAAGACGTCGATGGTCACTGGTGTCACAGTGTGTGAGAATGTAGCTTCCTTCTCTTTGACGTGGATACTCTCTGCCTTATCTGATGATTCCGTTCGTTTGAATGACACTTCGATGTCTTGCCGTTTCTGCGCTGAATGCAGCCACGCCCATTCTCCGCACTCGTGAGGCAGACCAAGGAACTTCAAGCATGGGATGTTGGTCAGGAGAGGCAGCGAAGTGACGATTGTTGGGTCTGTGATGGTCACTTGCCTAATGTTTGAGAAAGACTGGAGGCCTTCGGCGAGTCTGCCCGGTAGGCTGGATGTCAAGCGCGGTGTCTTAATCTCTATACATGTTATCTGTAAATAGTATATATATAATATCAGTATGATGGTTCTATTGTTGTTCATATTTATAACTGCATCAACACGAAGTAATTTATATTGCTAGAATATAATTTGGTACTCTCCCAATTGGTCGTATAACCCATTCTCATTTCTCCTGGATAACTCTCTGTAACCCAGACTCTGTAAAGTCTCATTCTCTCTTCTCTTCAAGACTCTGATCAGGGCTAGACGTTTGTCAAAAGAAACATACTCAAAGGGATAGTTGAGATTCGGTAAGAAAATGCAGTTTTGGTCAAACTGAATTTTAGTAACCAAAACCTGTAATATAACATAACAACCTAATAGTTATAACTCCACCATCATGACCATGCTCGAAATGAATGCAACATTACAAACGACCAAATAAAAAAACCTCTTATCATTTTAAAATGAGCCGTCAATACTCAAGAGGGCTCTTGAATAAATTAGAATAGTGATTAGATAGTGGGATGATCAACAACTTAAAGGGGTAGTACAGTTTTGGTAAGGCTGAACTTTAGTAACCAAACCTGGACAGTAACATTATAAACTAATAGTTATAACTCTACCATGCTCGAAAGGTATACAAAATTACAAACGACTAAGTAAAAAAACCCGTAATCATTCAAAAAGAGCCATTAAAACACAAGAGGGCGCTTTCTAAAAAGGCATTGGTTTCAACCATTTTTCATACAAAATTATGCATGCGATGTTTTATTGAAACAATGATTAAATAGAGAGATCATCAACAACTATTTAAAAAATGCTTTTGACAATTTTTTAAAAAGTGCAAGCATTTTTTTTTATTTTTGGAAAAAACCATCTAATTATTTGGGCCTCAAATAATTATATGGTCAGATATATTTATTGATATTTCAGCCGTTTCTGGGTCGATTTTGACCAAATAAAGTTTATTCTGCCATTAAAATAGCACGTTCTCTCAAATTCGACACTCAGTTTGTCATTACCTCACAACAAAATTGTGATGAGCAGCGCCCTCTCTACCAAAACTAAACTAGCCCTTTAATACCATCAACAATTATAAATCATGTAACGGCTGGTTCAAAATGATCGAATTATTGAAGGACTCCACAATGATTACAAAAATGTTAATGAATATGGATATTTAAGCCGTTTCTGACCCGATTTTGATCAAATAAAGTTTATTCTGTCACTAAAATTATATGTTCTTTGACACTCGGCTTTTCATTATCTTACAAATGATTTTGTGTAGCGCCCTCTACACAAAAAACTTAACTATCCCTTTTACTTTATTATTGTTCATGCATATATTTTCCTGCTGTGGAAGCTGGGTGCTGGACATGATGACTCTCACATCTCGATAATTATTCCCTACTATTTTACTGAGGGGATGAGTTCGGGCTGTGTTCCATGTGAGTTCGGGATTGTCGGTTTCATGGCGGGGTTTATTCTGGACGTTATCGGGGTCTTATCGGTCTTGATTCGGTTGAATGCAAACCGAATACTCGCGCTGAATGCTGAATACAGACCGATAGAAGACCGAATGATTTTTGATCTGACTGCTAACCCCAGTCGGGGCTCTTGTCAGTGCCCAATAAAGCGGTAAATTGTAATTTAGTTTGGTTTGGTGTCGGTTTGGCGGTGTAACTGCCGCAGCTACATAACCGACAACTTCTATAGAAAACGGGTAACATCGCACATTACAACTTAATCGGTTACAACATGAAATGATCGATCAATGGTAATGATAGATCGATCACATGTTCGCATGATCGATTGCTCATTGCTCATAGTCCCAAAATATTACAAATAATCGGATCACACTTATCTTTCTTCCTATGCCACATATATTTGGAATCATCATACTAACATGACTAGCCTACTCTGAGTTGATTTTTTTTTTAGTCATGCTTTCCCGTAATTCAAGCCACAAAGAAACACTGCCCATTTATTTACAACTTGAAGGAGGTTTCGAAATGAGACCACAGAAAAGTCAGAAGTTTGTATTCATTGATCAATAATTTGCATAAATTAATCATTGGGAAATAAATGGCCATATTTTTGTTTAACTCCAAGTGCCTTTGAATAAAAGTACATAAATAATAAATGGAGAATCTACAATTACGAAGTGATCAGGTCGATCGAAGCCTCCACAAAACCCTATATAGGGGGTTAACAAATAAAAAAAACATACAGTGAATAAATGCATATGAAGAATTTATCTTATTCCGATAAAATACTACTACTTATTCTAATAACGCTTAATCTATCCAGGGTAGCTACTTCAGTGACGAACAATACCCCTTCAGTTGGCCTTGGATACCATTGATGTTATTAGTATTACCCATCCCTGTTCTATAATTCTGTTGAACCCACGACCCCCAATTATGAAACGCACACTCTTTCAAAAAGCCCCCCTCTTAAATGTTTTTAAAATAAAAAAAACAAGCAAGAAATTAATTTTAAAACCTTTTATCGCAATACAAATATTACCTCCGAAATTTTCGGCTGTCGGATGTAAATATTTGTAATGCGATCAAGAGTTTAAAATGAATTTCTTATATACATTACCAACACAGATGAACTTTCATACAAATAAACAAACAGTTAATAATGCATACTTTATGTCTAATAAGAATTACTATATCCCTCATACGATCGTTTTACTATTGAATTTGGCATACGATAGTTTTGGAAAACACTCGCAATCACGTGACTGGGCTTGTCGGTAAAAAATAACATTAAAAGTGCGTTACGCGATTGTTATTATACAACTAACGAATGGGCTTCTTGTGATAGTCAATATAATACCGAGGTGGGCTCGAAATGACTATTACCCGAAGCGTAGCTGAGGGTAATAGTCATTTTTAGCCCACCGAGATTGCCTATCACAATCAAGCACATTAGTTAGTTGTTTTATATCAATCATCAATATCACGGATTGCGTTCATCTTACGCAAAATAAGTAAAAATCTTTTCAATATTTCAAAATTTTGACACAAAAATCAATCGACATTGATGAAGCCAGTTCGAGCCTCCAGAACCATGGCGCATCTAATACGCTTATTATCTTTTTTTTTTTTTTTTTGGCAAAATTTACAAGCGATTTTATGAAATATTAAAGAGATTTGCACTTATTTTGTGTAAGATGAACGTAATCCGTGATAATGACGATTACCCTCAACTACTCTTCGGGTATAGTAATTTCGAGCCCACCTCCGTAATAGTTTGATTATCACAATAAGCCCATTTGTTAGTTGTATATTATTCATAATTTCATCTAGGTCTGATGCAAGATAAATGCATACTATTTACACCTTGACTCTAAAATCACAATATTCATAGTAAAGTATCTAAATATGTGGCAATTGTACAAATGTTACCTTATTCTGCATATGCAGTGGTAGGTTAACTAAGACGTCGATGGTCACTGGTGTCACAGTGTGTGAGAATGTAGCTTCCTTCTCTTTGACGTGGATACTCTCTGCCTTATCTGATGATTCCGTTCGTTTGAATGACACTTCGATGTCTTGCAGTTTCTGCGCTGAATGCAGCCACGCCCATTCTCCGCACTCGTGAGGCAGACCAAGGAACTTCAAGCATGGGATGTTGGTCAGGAGAGGCAGCGAAGTGACGATTGTTGGGTCTGTGATGGTCACTTGCCTAATGTTTGAGAAAGACTGGAGGCCTTTGGCGAGTCTGCCCGGTAGGCTGGATGTCAAGCGCGGTGTCTTAATCTCTATACATGTTATCTGTAAATAGTATATATATAATATTAGTATGATGGTTCTATTGTTGTTCATATTTATAACTGCATCAACACGAAGTAATTTATATTGCTAGAATATAATTTGGTACTCTCCCAAATATGTACCAATGGCATATGAGACCGGCTCCCAGAGAATGGGTGTAAAGTCGGGATGGGTCTTTAGTACTTAGAGCCTCAAAATCATAAAATATTGTCTTTGGCTGAAATTTTTAACTTTATGGGATTTGATACTTACATGTTTCATCTACATTCTGTGAAAATTTCAGGTCCTTAATCGAATTTTGTATGCCGTAAATAATGATTTTTCTAAGCAACCTTCATTTCGGTTTCGACCAGAAACTCAGTAAATCCGCGCTGGCTGATCATGATCGATTGTGAAACGAACGCGCCAGCTATGTGTGTGTGATTCGACCGTACCGCCGCGGCGAGCTGCAATAAGAAAGCACTGTAGCTGTACAGTGATTGGTCAGACTAACCTGAATAGAGTTGTATTGTCCGTGTGTTGTACATTTCCGGGAAGCGTTCGCGGCATTTAACTTACTGTATAGTAAACGAGTAGTTTGTTTGTTTATAATTCTATGGGTACCGCATTGAATCGCGCTGGGCATGCCGCAAGTGTGCAGTGTGCGTGTGCAGCGTACCATATCATACGGTCAAACTGCGCTTTTCTTTTGTCTACCGGTGGTACAGCGGCGGTATGGTGAATATGATGCGGTGGGTTATGGCGGTACGTACGTATACACAATACACCGCGGTTGTAATACATGCACATCAAAGGGCAGCACATGGGCTAGTTTGTCGATCAACTGAGACTTAGGGCTGAGGCTTTGTACAATTACGTAATACCGGCGAAAGCGTTGCTGATTGGCCGATGAATAACAGTATAACTGGGTATGCATTATTTCGTTTGCTGATCGATTACGAAAAGCGGAAAGGTGAAAGCGAACCGTTCAACTTCTCGCTCGGTGTGTGAGAATGCTTTTCTGAATGGATGCAAAACTTTAGAAGCGATTTTCTCCGTTGTTTGACAAATCACGGGGCTCTGGTCCATGTTATTAATTTGCGTTTTTCTAGCCTTCAAGAAACTCATACTTATCAAGTTGTATATCATTTTAAAGCTGAAATCCTAGAGAATTCAAAACACTAACAATCTCAATTTTGATATTCCCGATGAATTAACCAAAGTGACAGAGCCGGTCACATATTATATGCCTTAGTCAGATACCGTATTAAGGAATAATTGAGGTTTGGTATAGAAATACACGAAATATTTAATGTGACGTAATAAAAGACTGATTGTATACAATTTGAATGACAGAGTTAACCCCTTCACCACGGAAACCGAGTGGGTTGTGTACAAAGTCTATGGGGATTTCATAAACTCGTAGGGAACGGGTTAACTTTATTGATCAAAATCGGTTCAGAAACAGCCGAAATATCAACAAAATACATCCGATTTGAATAAATGTGGGATCCCACCTTCATTCAATGATTTAAGAAATAAAATATTAAATTACTTACATTTTTCAAAAATTTACAAATGAGGTTTTTAGATAGCTGTTGATCATCTCGCTGTTTAATCATTATTTTAACCAAACATCACATGCACAATACCAAACAAAATGGTTGAAACCAATCCTTTAGATAGCGCCCTTATGTGTTTTAACTTTGAACGGCTCTTTTTGAATGATAACGTACTTTAAACTTAGTCGTATTTAATTTTTTTTTCGAGCAATGTGTAGTCGTAACTGTTAGTTTGTTATGGTCTGGTGCAGGTTATGGTAAATATACGAAACACTGTACAATCCCTTTAATTACATCTAGCCACTTGAATAGAAGGACAATGAACTCCAGACAATTGCTACATGCACTATTATATACTAAATATGATGAATAGTCCCTGAGAATTTGAGCGAAATCGGTCAAAAATTAGAAAACTATGGATCTTTGAAAAGAGCTATTTATTTGTCGAGTGACTTAAGTTAGCAACACACACTGGCAATGTTGTGGACTACCCCTAATATGGTTTGTACACAACATTTCAATTTTGTTTAATTTTCTCAATATAAATGTTTAAACTTTGTTTGAGCTCAACATATGTTTATTGAAATACATTGATACACATTATATCATGCTTTTGGGGAATGGAAACATGTGACTATGAAGATATATATAACCACACTGCAATTACGATGGATGGGCGAATGTATTGCCCCCTCCTAACCTTCGAGTTATCACATGTACTTGACTTGCTACATCGGCATTATTTGTTTTTTCCTGGATTTGAATGTAATTAGTGGTTTGAAGGTGTTTGTTTGATACAAGTTTGGGTATTGCTGTTATTTACTCTTTACAATGATATTTGACAAATGTTTTATTTTCTCATGTGTTTCTGCGCCTAATGAAATAAATACCTGTCGTTTTACTTCACTGGGAAGGGACTTCATTCCGACGATGGTGTAGAGAGTTGGTGACTTAAGAACAGCTGACCCCCCCTGTAGATATTTCCCTACAAGGGATGACACATCACCTACAAACGTCTGCGCCTCTGTTGACAAGTCTAGGACCATGCGGAATTGTTCGCTCTCATCTAGCGACTTAGTCGACAGCACTGCTTTCATTGCCTTTACACACATGTTCACGTCTGTTCCTGCGACGAAACGAAGGAGGTTTTCATATTCCCTAAGTCTTCTCTTTCCTTTGAACATTCTGTCAAGTTTGGAAAGCCCTATTTTCTTTACGAAGCGACTTGTTTCAATGTAGAGGTTGCAAAGGTACTTTCCTGCTGAATATTCTTGTATTGATTTATGGAAAAACTCCACCTTGCTCGCTTTGTTCTTCGCAGCTGATGATCTCTCTGATGAGTCTGACACAGATTTAGAAATTATCCCAAGTTCGACTCCATCATTTATCGTCCCGGGAAACTTCCTGAAGTCATGTTCTGTGAAGAGAAGCTTATTGCTGTCTTCTACAAGTCCATTGAGCGCTACGTCTCCAAGATGGGTCATCGTTTCCTCTAACCAGGTGTGGGTGCATCTATCTGGATACTTGTTTTGGATGTGGCCCCCAAGGAACATAACGATTTGTCCAAATAGCTCTGTTTGCGTGTTAATGTGTTTGATTTGATCCTCTGCCCACAGACAGCAGACCATCACACAGAAAAGCGGTGTGGAGGTCAATTCATTTATTATGTCATTTTCTCTTAAGTGCGCCTTCAACGTTTCCGCTTTTGAGCCAAATTCGAAGAACTTATCTATGTAAGCCCTAGCATATTCTTCGGAAAACCCTTCAACTTCCATACTCGCGTACACTTTCGCTAAGTCGACATGACAGAAATAACTTTCTAAATAAGGCCTAGTTGTTACAGCGACTGTCGAACCTCTCATGTCCTTATTCTGTAGAACAGCTCCGATACTACCTCTGTCAATCGTATCTAAGCTGCCGCGATATTCGTCAAGACCGTCGAGGATGATCGAATACATCTTTGGGTTCTTTCGAATGAAATCTTCGAGGGAGACTGGAGAAAGGGTGCTGACGTCTGGAAGAAGTTCTGATTTGATAGCCTCTGCAAGGGACTGGTTGTTGTCGACATCACGAAGTCTCACGATAAATAGGAGTGGCAAGTCTTTTAGCGGGGATTCATGGACGCGATAAACCCAGTCATATGCCATTTTGGCTACAGCTGTAGTCTTTCCTTTCCCCGCTGCGGCATATATAACTATTCGTTTTGGTAGTTGACCTTTTACCTCAGTCCTGAAAATGTCGTTTACAGATCCCTCTAGTGTTATCTTTTCATGTTCACCTATAACATGTGGCGTAATGTCTTCCTTGTACATAGTGACAACAGTGTATACGTCGTTGACATTTGCGAAACTGTGCGGATCCCATGGTTTTATTTTCACCAAACAGATCCCCGTTTTGTAGTGGTCAGCAAGTTTTTTGCGACAGTCACCGACGGTGAAATCTTCAGTTATCTTCAGTTCTTCTGTTGGATGAAACATACAGGGGAATAGTAATGACATCACGCCCATCTAGCATGACAATGAAAAGAAAACAGTCATCGAGCCGTTAAATTAGTTCTAGTCGGAGAAAATCAAAAGTATACAATATATTGTGAGGCCGCAATAATCTGACCATCGCGCGAATAACTACCATGATTGTGCAAAGAATGCTGTTTGATGTAGCAAACCGGTAGACCCTGTATTGAAGTTGAAGATAATGGTTATAAATGCAGTATAGCAGGAAGTAGCAGGAAACATGTTCGGTTTTGTTATCTTAAAGGATTTTAAAATATTTCTCAAACTATTCAATAAAAGTTGGTCCCTAACAATTATTAAAATCGGATATTATTCAAAACATTTCAGTCGTTTCTGAACCGATTTTGACAATTCAAAGCGGTTGATTCTGTCTTTAAAATTTGAAAAGGGGGGTTCAAACCCCCCCCCCCCAAAACAGCAATTTGTTGGTCAAGGGGGGGGGGGGTTGAACCCCCCCCCCCCCCCCCCCCCTGTGATAGGGATTAATATTTGTTCCAGGCGGATTATTGATATATCGATTTGGATCAAACAATGTTTATTTTGTATTAAGAATCCTGTGCTCTTTCGAATAATATGTAGTTATATTTAGTCAATGATTAAAGTCACTTCTTGGAAAAATATAAAGTAAATGAATCACATTAAAGAGATAGCCCCTCTTTTGCAAGCCAAATTTCAACAGTTGCGAGGTTATTGTCTTATATGAAATAATATGTTATTTAATAGCATGCCTGACAAAATTAGGGCTTGACATATATTTTTCGTGGAGTTATAGACCTAAAACTAATAAACCATCGTCCAACGGTTAATTGTGCATTATGCGTGTTTTCACCCGGTGAGTAAGTTCATACACAGATTTCACGGAGCGCCAGATCGCTATGGGTGACCCCTACGTGACCCGCGCTAGCTACGTGGCCCGCGCATAAATAACAATGGGTAAGCGTTTACCAAACAAAATACTCAAACCTCGCTGAAACTGACTACATGTAATTATATTCTTCATTTTTAAAATCTTTTTCTGTGACATACGTTTACAAATGTCGGCTTCACAATACATTTACAAGATTAAGTACAATATTGTTGTAATATTATGCTAATCCAGTTAAACTCCTTTATCGACCGATATATTATAGTTTGAATGGAGGGACGCATTCGTTTTTCATTCGTAGAATCCAAATTACAGGGCTGTTCGATCTGATTTTGTTTGTGTGTGTTACATTGATCCCCATCCGTCAAATGAAATTTGTTCAGACGTTTTGTAAAAGAGGACATGTCCCTTTAAGATATTGCGCTATTTCCGTTTAAAAAAAGAGTTAATAACACAAAGGGCACCCTCTAGATACATCAAGTTTCAACCAACATGTGAGTGTTATGTTTTGTTAAAGGGATACTTCAGTTTTGGTATAGAGGGAACTTTACGAAATAATTTGTTTCGTGGGGTAATTCAATGAGGTAATGTCAAATATGAAAGAGCATATTTTTTATGACACACACTAAGAAAAAAAGCTACAACTTTGCACCTTTAAAGGTGCAAGTGATGCAACACTGGCGGCTCCTTTTAAGGTACAACTTTGCACCCTCAACATAGGGTGCAATTTTGCACCCTTTCTTGAGGGTGATATCTTGCACCTTTAAAGGTGCAAAGTTGTACCCCAAAGGTACAAGATTGCACCCTCAAGAAGGGGTGAAAATTGCACCCTATGTTGAGGGTGCAAATTTGTATCTTAAAAGGAGCCACCAGTGTTGCATCACTTTGCACCTTTGTTGTACCTTGTTTTCTTAGTGTGCAGAATGAATTTGATTTGATCGAAATCGGTTTGGAGACGGCTGAAATATCCATAAACATAACCATTAGTAATTATTGTGGCGTCCCACAATAGTTCAATAATTTTTAGTAAGGTGTCGAAAATCGTACAATTTCTAAAAATGAACAAAAGATGTTTTAAAATAGTTGTTGATGATCTTTCTATGTAATCATTATTTGAACAAAACATCGCATGCACAATCTTTAATTGAAAATGGCTAAACAGTTTTTTAGAGAGCGCCCTCATGAGTTGTTACTGCTCTTTTCAATGATAACAGGCCTTTTACTTAGTCGTTTGTAATGTGTTATACCTTTCAAGCATGGTAGAGTTATAAATAATTTGCACTTTATTGCTCCCGCAATATTACATATGTACAAATATTAGAGACAAACTTTCATTCAAAACTACTCGTGGAAATGTTTTTTTTTTTATCTACACATGTTAAACATTATTTTATAATTGTTTTTAGAAACGCCCTATACAATGATTATTTATTGTTCCCGCAATTAAGAAGAAAATAAAAACATAATATTGTACTTAAAGTACCTGAGCGAAGAAATATCACAAAATAGACAAATTATACATGTACGGGAAGCTTATACCAACCAGAACACAAATCATCTGCTCTTAAGTCTTGAAATATCAATGAAACGCGATAAGAAGCGTTTTTCAAAGACCCTTCTCAGAGCCTCTATACTTGGCTTGAAACGGGAATTACCGAGTACGGGATAATGACGTCACACGTGCGAGTCCCCCGCCTAGAGCGTAGAGCGAGACGTATACAACTGTGTATTAAAACCCTCACAAGAAGTTCCGCAATTCAAGTTTGAGCGTTCATATATCTCATGTTACTTTATTACCGTTCATGAGTTTGGTATGATTGGAAGGCTTGTATTCATCACTTTAAACTGATATGACATTTGCCATGAATATGTTATCATGGAATGCGCATGACACCCGAATATGGGGCAAAGTCAATAGTGAAATGTTGCAAAATGTATTGATAAAACAACAGTGTACCCTCCTTTTGTTGTGAAAACGGTGTTATGAATGATGTTCAGTCGGTCATGCGTGAATGTCAATAGCGTTTTATAATTTGTTTAAAGGATGAAATATACGTTTATGATGTTGAGGTAACGATTGTTTATGTTGAGATTAAAAGTGAGCAAAGAAAAATGGGATTCCAACGGGATTCGAACCCGAGACCTCCGGATTGCTAGACTGGTGCTCTACCGATTGAGCTATAGAAAACCCTACGACGGCGTTCTTCCAAGAAACCCATTAATTCATCATTGCTCAAGAAGTCAGAAGCTTTTATAAACCTGACATATACCCGAAGCGGATTAAAATCAACTTGGGGGTATATACGAGGGATCGCCGAAGCGATACAGCTTTTTTTAATAATTAATTCAAACATATAGGGAAACTGACCAAGAATATATTGTGATTAAAAGTGAGCAAAGAAAAATGGGATTCCAACGGGATTCGAACCCGAGACCTCCGGATTGCCAGACCGGTGCTCTACCGACTGAGCTATAGAAAACCCTACGACGGCGTTCTTCCCAGAAACCCCTTAATTCATCATTGCTCAAGTAGTCAGAAGCTTCTATAAACCTGACATATACCCAAAGCGGATTAAAATCAACTTCGGGATAAATATGCGAGGGATCGCCGAAGCGATACAGCTTTTTGTAATAATTAATTCAAACATATAGGGAAACTGACCAAGAATATATTGTGATTAAAAGTGAGCAAAGAAAAATGGGATTCCAACGGGATTCGAACCCGAGACCTCCGGATTGCCAGACCGGTGCTCTACCGACTGAGCTATAGAAAACCCTACGACGGCGTTCTTCCCAGAAACCCCTTAATTCATCATTGGTCAGTTTCCCTATATGTTTGAATTAATTATTACAAAAAGCTGTATCGCTTCGGCGATCCCTCGCATATATCCCCAAGTTGATTTTAATCCGCTTCGGGTATATTTCAGGTTTATAAAAGCTTCTGACTACTTGAGCAATGATGAATTAAGGGGTTTCTGGGAAGAACGCCGTCGTAGGGTTTTCTATAGCTCAGTCGGTAGAGCACCGGTCTGGCAATCCGGAGGTCTCGGGTTCGAATCCCGTTGGAATTCCATTTTTCTTTGCTCACTTTTAATCACAATATATTCTTGGTCAGTTTCTCATTACGTTTGAATTAATTATTACAAAAAGCTGTATCGCTTCGGCGATCCCTCGCATATATCCCCAAGTTGATTTTAATCCGCTTCGGGTATATGTCAGGTTTATAAAAGCTTCTGACTACTTGAGCAATGATGAATTAAGGGGTTTCTGGGAAGAACGCCCTCGTCGGGTTTTCTATAGCTCAGTCGGTAGAGCACCGGTCTGGCAATCCGGAGGTCTCGGGTTCGAATCCCGTTGGAATCCCATTTTTCTTTGCTCACTTTTAATCACAATATATTCTTGGTCAGTTTCCATATATGTTTGAATTAATTATTACAAAAAGCTGTATCGCTTCGGCGATCCCTCGCATATATCCCCAAGTTGATTTTAATCCGCTTCGGGTATGTGTCAGGTTTATAAAAGCTTCTGACTACTTGAGCAATGATGAATTAAGGGGTTTCTGGGAAGAACGCCGTCGTAGGGTTTTCTATAGCTCAGTCGGTAGAGCACCGGTCTAGCCAATCCGGAGGTCTCGGGTTCGAATCCCGTTGGAATCCCATTTTTCTTTGCTCACTTTTAATCACAATATATTCTTGGTCAGTTTCCATATATGTTTGAATTAATTATTACAAAAAGCTGTATCGCTTCGGCGATCCCTCGCATATATCCCCAAGTTGATTTTAATCCGCTTCGGGTATATGTCAGGTTTATAAAGGCTTCTGACTACTTGAGCAATGATGAATTAAGGGGTTTCTGGGAAGAACGCCGTCGTAGGGTTTTCTATAGCTCAGTCGGTAGAGCACTGGTCTAGCAATCCGGACGTCTCGGGTTCGAATCCCGTTGGAATCCCATTTTTCTTTGCTCACTTTTAATCACAATATATTCTTGGTCAGTTTCCCATATGTTTGCATTGATTGTTTATGTTGTTAGGAATATGAAGTGTGTTTTATTGACTGATTGAGAAATTATCATTATGTTGGACCATATTAATGCTTCTTGCAAGATTTCACTTTTGACTTTGTAATGCACATTTCATGATAAAAAATGTCATTGTGAAGAGGAGAATACACGCTTTCCAATGGTAACACATTTATGAACGGTAATAAAGTTATAAGCATGACAAGGGAGATATGAACGCTCAAACTTGAATTGCGGAACTTTTTGTGAGGGTTTATAATCCAGACTTAATTCACATGACACGAACTTACGCTAGCTGATGATGAAAGTGGAATACAAATCTCTCAAAAATAGCTAATTACATTTTATTATTGCGTATAAAGAATATTCTATTATGTGATATTGAATCTTGCAAATAGATTTGTCTACCCTTCTATGTCGTGTAATTTCCCGAGATGTTTTCGTAAACAGCTAGCGCAGAGTGATTGTTGGTGACTAGTATAGTTCAGGTTATGTATATAGACATGACGGCGAATCTTGAGCATACCTTTGCATTTTATGATGTCATGCAGTTCAAATAACGGTGCATATGTAATTCATATTCGCAACTAAATAGTACTAGTAGTAGAAGTCTTTTTAGTGACTTTACTGAAGAATTAATTCATGGTATTTTCCGTCTCGTCCTCTTCCTTCTATCCATCATACATCCCCATTATCATCATCATAATCAAAATCATCATTATCATCATAATCAAAATCAAAATCATCATCATCATCATCATCATCATCACTATCACTATATACCAATGACATTATATTTTATGGAGCTGTTAACATCAACTTTGATGTCTACATTTAGCAGCAGTTCCTCCTCAAGATCAGGCATTGTGATGTGAATACTTAGCGTTCGGGTGGTATACACATACACCTAGAGTACACAAAGCCAACGGGCTTGGGAGCGCTCTCATACGCTCTTCACACATGTTACGTCATTAATCGTACCCGCACACAGCGGGCTGACCAAGGGTCTGTAATTTTTCGCTGTAATAAATAATATAATTATCTATTCAACTGTGTGGTGTGTTATATTTGAATAGCACAACTAACTCTGATAATGTGTTCCATTTAAATGGCATAGTTTTCCTTTCAAATAAATTGTATTGATGTAATTCAACGTACCCCCAAGCAACGGCGTCGGTGTACCAGCAGCTTCGGTTGATGTTTGTTCTGTCCCCAAAGACGTTAAATTCGGTGCGATGTTGACTTCTTCATTCCCTGTGTGATAAAACGAACGTAAAGAACATTTAATGTTTTGTGAGAACAATAGATTCATCAAGACCTCACATATTTTGTTCGCATAACTTTGTAAAGGCTTTGTTTACGTTGGAGATTTCTACGAAAATGTGGACATTATTATGTATCAGGTTGGCTTTTTGTTAAAAACATAAATACAAAAAAAATCAAGCAGTCACTTTTGAAGTGATCCAGTAACCTTATATTCTTCCAAAAGGAATATTTGAGACTAATCATACAGCCATTCCATTGTAAGATTATTGAAAAATATATGTGAGATTTTCATCGAAAAAAACTAATGAAAGAAAGATAATGGATCACTTTAACATGATTTCATGATTAGTTATATCGGTAAGCATCAAATGTTTGTAACTTTGTTTATCATTTGGTAACACAATTGATAATTCGATGTTGTTTACAAGCACTGGTTTCCATCACGATGTAGTAAGCATAATGGTCCTAACAACGGACAGTTAACCTTTTTTTAAACATCCTACCACCCCCTTACAATATTTAGTAATATCTGCGATGTAGGTTTATTTAGAACTACAAGCTCAAGAAAATGTTTTAATCTTTTCTCAGACTACAACATTAATTTGTATAACTACCCAAAGAAGAATACTAACAGTGCTTCTCAGCACTCTCTAACCACTCCCTTCTTAGATCATAATAATTGTGACTAATTGTGAGCATTGAACACTATACGGGGTTTATGGGAAAACCACACGGTAAGGGATTCATATAGCTCAGCTGGTCTGGTATAGCACCGGTCTAGCAATCCGGAGGACTGTCTCGGGTTTGAATCCCGGAGAAACCCCATTTTTCTTTGCTTATTTTTCATCACTATTATATTCTTCTGGTCGAGCAGATACCTGTGTTTGAAATAATACTACATGTAATTATTAAAGCAGACTGTAGACTGTTTCAACTAAATCTGGACAAATGTTAAGACGCTTAGAATGAGTGTATATCATGTCAATGCGCGTGTGTGAACGTTAAAGGGTTAATACATTTCTGGTAAAACTGAATGTTAGTAACTCAAACTTGTTCGATATCATACAAAAACGAATGCGAATGCTACATAAGCATACATAAAAGGCTAGGTTACAGGGTTGGAAGCAGCGCCCTCTAGAAACATTAAAGTTGTTAGCATTTCTTATCAAACACTCTGAATGTGACGTTTGGTAAAGATAATGATTCAATAGGAAGACCATCAGACAACAATTACAATGCCACCGTGATATGTATGTATTTTTAAACTTTATATTTCAGCTGTTTATTAACCGGTATCGATCATACATATTTTGTTTTTGTATTTAAAATCCCGTGCTCTTTCATTACACTTAGTATTTCATGACGCTGCAAACACGATACGTCTTGCAGTTCGCTCTCTGAGCCAAAACCACCATGCTATCTAACTGACATAATATTGTGCTGCGATGCGAATGTGTTCAAAGAAATACATGTACTTTTGGAATCATGAAAGTATCTTATTCATAGCCCGGTATGACACTTCATTGCTCCACCAATAAAAAAAACGTTATATTTGTATTAGATAAGTGTCCGTAACTGCAGTCTCTCTGTAAACCCTACTGCAATATAGTTATCAATGATTGTGATTAGTGCGTCATGTTCAGCCTAGCTACGATCATGTGTTTCTTTTAAGTGGCAGAGTTTTCTTTTTAAAATGAAATTGAAAAAAAATAATTCAACTTACCTCCATGCAACGGCGTTGGTGTAACATCAGCTGTTGTTGGTGGATGATCTTTACCCTGACACGCCTGAGCCACGGGCTGTCCGGCTGACTCACTTTCCAACAAAGACGCCGATTTAGTCATCTCTGCTGCAAGCTTTGTAGACAAAATATGCAGTCCTACCGAATCCAAGATAACGTTTAGTTTATCCGCCTGCTCGTGTCCAGCGCCGTGATTATTCTTCCACGCCATAAGAATCTCCGTCGCGGCGCTAGTGCTGTCATTCCCGTGTTTGTGCAATACATTCTTGACCTCAGTATAGGTCTTCCCGAGTTCGACACCTAGAACATGAAGCTTGTCATGGGGGACTTTCGAGGCTAGTTCCATGATGATCTTATCGGATAGGATATCTTTAGACGTAGTGGGCCTGTGGTGATATAATAGATACAACAGCAGGGAGGAAAGAGACACAATATTTAAGTGTTGCACTATATCAAACATGGGAATGTGCTGGGTGTTAAATTAAACATGTGCACTTTTGATTGTGATTACTTACAAACAGTATGGCAGGGGTTCTGTTCGTTAAGAAAGCGTGTAAATTGCAATTGGGTGTGTTGGTGAGTAGTATTATTCGCACTCTCTTTGAAATGAAATTGAAGGGACGAGCACAACCGGTAGAGCACCGGTGCAACCAAGCACCCGGATATCTCGGGGTTTTCTCCCATTGTATACCTAATACTGTGGCTTTTCAAACAATGATCCTTTATTTAAATCATGTAGCAAAAGTTAAGTCGCCATACTTTAATTTTTCACAAGCGTTGAATGTATCAGTGTTATAATAATATTAAATGACACTGGCTGCAATAACCTAGTATTAGCATGTTTCATTTAAGATTTTGGAATCGCCATAGAGCTGGCTCAGGACCTAGAGCTTAGCATGAGGATGAGGATGTGGGTGAGGATGGAGTTGTTGTGAAACTTCAAAATTATTATGAACATCAATGAGCCTAGGTGTATGTCAAAGAGTTTTCTAATAAAAACATAGGGTTAGGGTTAGGGTTAGTTTTACAAATAAACATATGTTTTCTCATTACATACTATTTTTAATGAACATATTTCACGTTGACACATCATTTTTTACATACTGTATGTAATAATTTAGTTTCATCCATTCATTACATTGGCAAATTGAATGTTCGAAATTGAATTTGGACTGTAGTGTACAAGGCAGGCAGTCGTGAAACACTTTTAGAGTAATTTGTAATGTGCGGTTGAAGAAGCATCGTGGGCATTAGTTAAGCAGAAGAGAGACGAAATCTAGATCGAAAAGAAATTGAACCGCGGCAGTCCCTTCCCTATACCATACAAGTCAAACTAATGTACAGGAGGGTTTTATTAACTACCTGTAATCTACATCCTTGCTCCTTGCTCCTTGTGACGGAGGACCGGTCTGACGATCGGTCTGAGGACCAGGGTTGGTTTCTATGTCTCCTGCCCTCATTTGGTGGAGTTTGGAGATGAACAGCTGCCACAGGCATCGTCCTTGGCAATTCATCAGGCTCACATAGGATGACAAGGATGAGTTCTGAGAGAAGGCTGCCTGCTGCAGATAGAGAGGAAACATGCATCAGAGATGCAGGTTAATGAATAATACACTACGCCTTTAGGCACCTCACACGATTCGTGAAAGAGGTATGCAATTGATTTCATATATCTCCTCAAATTATAAATATATATCAATACATTCACAACATTAAGTGAAATGAATAGTATGTTTTCTGGTTGAAGGAAAAATAGCAATACAAAAGTGTGTCGGTTTAAGCAAAAATTATACAGTCATACATTTCCGACAGCTGATAGAGTTTGGTTAACCTTTAAACTATAGTAAATGCTATAGTTTAATTGATTATACTTCAAACATCATTTACAAATATTGAAACACAAGGCATCTCACCATAATTATATGAATTTGAAACAGTTTTTATAAATAAACAAAAATGGCTATATGGGATGTATTTCTGGCGATAAAACACAAATTAAACGCCAAACTATTCGAACGTAGCGAAACAAAATGTGGAAAACATGAATCTTCACCTGCATGGCAAGTCCAAATGTCGATGGCTCGTTGACTCCAAACCCCGACGAGTTGCTACAAGATGCGAATCCGTGAGAGTTCAGTCTTGAAAATACGTCAAGAGGCTGGTTTGGTTTGAAGGTGGTGTCATTGGAGAGGTGTCGTAAGGTGGGGGTACTGACTGGATTGTGAAGCAGAAAGAGTTCAGTCTTGAAGACTTTTCAACTTCAGAATGCTCGAGTGATGAGCTGTCGTATGATGCAGATATCGACTGGATTGGCCAGATAGGAGAGTTCAGCATTGATGTTCTGCCTGAACGTGTATCGAATGAATTGCCAGTGTCATTTAGGTTAGGTACTAGCCCCTCACTTATTCTTAGAAACAACCAATGTCAGTAATGTTACTATAATAAGTACAACCACATAGTCTAAGCTCCTTGGTTCATGGCTCCCATTTATCTGGTCATTTTCCTGAGAAACCTTGGAGCTGCAATTGCTTCTGTTTCTTCTCTTTGTCCGTGAATGATTCATGGGTGTACATCCCGTGATGTCATCGCTCAGAGTTCGAGGAGGAACCTCCCAATCCGGATGCGCCACTCACATAGAGAGACAGCATGGTGGCAGAGAAGACACAGCAAATGACTTAGGTGTGAATGCGCTCGATCTCCGTTACTGTCCCTGTAAACAGAAGGAAATGAACCCGATTAATATTGCATGTTAACTGAAGGCCAGTCATACGCTAATAACATAATTCATCAGTGATGTTATGATTTTATATATTAGTCTTTCTTCTTGTTTGTGTTCTACTTTTGAGGGAGGGAGGGGGGGGGGGGGGGGGGGGGGGGGTCGATATTGATATTGATAAAGCACATTTCCAAACACTTGTATTATGTTGTAGTTGTTTTAGTGTTCATCTATATATTTTGTTATCGTGCAGTCTGCCCTTATATTTTGAGCAGGCCCGTCGGAGCTGCTACGGTTGGTACGGATTCGACCGAACCACTTTTCAGCCTAAAAAAAGAGAAAAACAGAGAGAGATGGAGAGAAAGAAGAAAAGAGAAGAGAAAACAAGAGAGAAAGTGGGAGGATGATGAATGTCATGTAATGTAGGCTGGTCGTAGGTTTATCACAAGCCAGTGCGTAGACAGGTTCTTACACCTGGGGGGATGATTTGCCGTTCACCGGACCAAGACGAATTTGTTCGCGGCCGAGACAACCTGCTGAAATATTCGAGACCAAGACAATTGGCTGAAAGTCCTCTCATGGGGGGGGGGGGGGGGGGGGGGGTCCGTCGCCAAATTTGTTCGCGACCGAAACCGCCTGCAAAAATTGTTCAAGACCAAGGAAATTGCTTGAAAGTCCTCTCAGTGGAGGGGGGGGGTTAGATGTTAAGATGGTCGTGACCAGGCGGGCCGGAAGCAGTTTTGATTGGGGGGAGGCAAAACCTATGGGGCTCACGGTTTTGGGTGTGTAGGGGCTCATGCCCAACCACACTCACAGTGCTGCCAACTTTGAGCCAGATGTGAGACATTGCAAGGAGCGAAGCGACCAAGCCCGAGGGAGCGAAGTGAACTGAGCGGGGGGAAGATGTGGGAGGGGGGTGTCCCCCCTCCCACGGTAGGGAGCTTTTGCATTGTTGGACTTGGAATTGTGCAATCTGGTGCTTACCTAGATAGGAAATTCGGGATTAACATTGACTGTATCTGGGAAAGCGTGTTATGATTGATCGACCAGAAATTTTAAATATATTTTCACGAAGAAAACAAATAATTGACACACTAATAAATATGCACCCCAACACACACACACACACACACACACACACACACACACACACACACACACACACACACACATATTGTATTTATATTTAGCGTCATACACAGGTCCAACACCACCATATGCCACATTATATATGATCCAACAACATAGCATATTGCCAAGAATGAGTCCCGAGGGGCGAAGCTACCGAGGGCTGGGGCAGAGCCAAATAGGGAGGGGTTTGGGAGGGGGTATCCCCCTCCCACGGAGAAGACTTTGCATTTATATATATACTTGAAATAGTGCAATTTGGTGCACCTCACACAAGCAGTCGGAGCAATGCCAGCCTACACTGGAACTACGTGGCCTCGGTATACTACAGAACAAAAATACTCACCCGGACCATAATTATGCAAGTTACACAACAAACTGAAATTATCTGTTTGCGCGCGAAGCGCGCAGCGAAAATTGAAAGTGGATGTATAAATTACTTTGTGAACGTTAGAATTAACAAGTCTTAGCTCATAAACTAATGTTTTCTTTCCCACTCGTATACAGATACACAAACAAGAATGATTGTACATGTCATCCCCCCCCACCTTGTGAGGTGGGGGGATGCATACCCCTCATCCCCCCGTCGTCTACGCCCCTGTCACAAGCTAATGGAAGAACACGAACATCGAAGTGACATAATACCTGTGTTTTCCATTATTATGAAGCGCATTATCATTATCATATAAACCGAAGCTTGTAACCAATCGTGAAAAGTAAATGACTTGTAAATGTATATGAAATGTGCAGTAATGCATAAATGCCAAGTAGGCGAAAGAACCTTTTGCCCCCCCCCCCCCCCCCCCTATCTTGAAAATGATCTTTATACATCAAGCGCATCATTTGCAGATCCATTTAACCAGACAATGTACGCCAGAAACAACAGTTCTTCCAGCAGAGGTGTCGATCCTGGGGGGGGGGGGGGGGGGGGGGGGGAGGGGGAGGGTGGGGCAATGTAAACGCCCCACCAATTAACATTTTTTGGGGGCGAACATATCGTTTGCTCCCCCCCCCTCACCCCCCCCCCCCCCCCCCAATAATTCCGAGAATGAGGGAGAACAAATCGAGTGGTTTATCAATAATTCTTTTTCAAAATAGCTGTTTTTTTATTTTGAAAAGGACTGCAAATCTCAAACTGAAATATCATGTCCCCTACACCCTACATTTGAAACTGGAGGAGATTGTCCCCCTCCCTTTTTCATTATACTTACTTTGTACTTATTTTTGTAAACTTACTTTGTACTTATTATTGTAATTATCTATGTAAATTGTACTTGTGTTTATATTGTATTTGCATGTTTTGATGAAAGTGGCAATTAAATTTAATTCAATTCAATTATATAATTTTAATTCCATATAGCTTAAACATTTGAACACTTTATATAATGTGAAATTTCTGTCTCGGATGTGCACCAAATTGCACAATTTTACGCCCACAAATACAAAAGCTCCCTACTGTGGGAGGGGGGCACAACCCTCCCCTGCTCGGTCGCTTCGCTTCCTCGGCAATGTCCCCCCACCCCCCCCCCCCCCCCCCTCGACTTTTTAGAAGTTGTTGACACCCTTGCTTAGTTTCTTGGGAGCTCAAATGCCCTAGACTCTATCGATGGCGATCACGTGGATCCATCTCATGCAAGGCTCAATCCTTTCCTCGCTATGCCCTTTGAAAAATACGCTACGAGTACGTTCACTATTTTATACACATGATAGGAGTTGCAAATTTTTTAAATATAAAAGCTTCCGGGGAATCCGCCCCCCTGAACCCTATTTGGGTGACAATAGTCCCCTAAATGTTGGTGCTCCTTGACTCAGGTCTTCGAGCCATAAAGACACTTTCAATTAGCGCATAATAAAAACTTGTTTTGTAATAACATAATTAGACTTTAGACGCCGTCTTTAGATATTCGGGTATGCCAATATGGGGCTACGTTTTAGCTCTGTCAGTGTTTTTTCAATTTTTTTTCAAATTTCGCACCCCCCCCCCCCCCCCCCCCCCACCTATTGCAAAACAGGATCGACGTCTGTTTTCCACAAGATACACATGAGATCAACAGCGTATGTTTTAGTGTGTCCACGGGCGTATGCTCTCGGGGGATAGGGGATATATCCCCCACTTGTTGATGTGGGGGTTGCCTGAATATACAAAGCAAAATCTTGTACAAATCTTATGAGGACAGTAATGACCATACTTATGAGGTGGTATTTTAAACACCAATTTCACAAATGTCACCACGTGGGAGGGGGCAAACCCTCTCCCCCAAGTATAGACATGCGCGGACGATCTGAGCGTATTTCTGGTGTGCGTGTAGGTTCGGTGGTGCTTGTATACTACAGCATATCCCAGAATTAATTACAACGGGACTTTCTGCAACGATAACTTTTAAGATAGTAGATCAATCAGAATGATATTTCAGGGTATGAAACAATAACTTATTACCTTCATGCTGCAGAAAACCCCATCCAATTTGCTTCAATGGTCATGGAGAATGAGGATCTTTTGACAATCATGTCAGATGTCCCTTCCCTCCAGATTTCGTAAGGAGACGTGTTGTCAGTCAGGCACAAGATTGCTTTTCCAATCTTTTATAACAGATCGGAAAACGGCTGTTCTTTGACTTCCACCGACCGAGGGCGTAAAATGTTCCCCCGCGCACTAGATTCGCTTGACAGTCACTTACATAAAATATTACAATGACACGAAATCAGCCGCCCATACACAAACACACACACAAACACCCACAAATAAAGGCACACGTGTACACACACATATAAATACACGTACATACATACACATCTATACACAGACATAAACGCACAACCGCATACACACGTATACATACACACACACATGCACACACGCGCGCGCACGTACACACACACCCACACACTCACAAGCAAACACACAGACACACACGCCCACAAACAAACACACACACACGTACTCACACACAGAAACACACACATGCACACACACAAACACACACACACACACACACACACACACACACTCACAAGCAAACACACAGACACACCCACACACACTTACAAACGCACACAACACACACATATATAACACATACACAAGTAGACACACACTGACACATACTCACATGCACACACACGTATACATACACATACATTTGCACATAATATACAGGGGTGGAAGATGGCAACCTTCTCGTGGTCCACCCTGTTTGGAAACCTTCCTTACTAATGCCATCAACCAGACATGCTCAACCAACAACCTAGTGTACCAGCGATGACTTCCCCAAGTCAATCTACGAATGGCCCTCCTCAGGGCAAAACGTCCCGTAATGGCCCTTATCAAGGCCAACCATCTCGCATAATAGGGACATCTCTCCGCATATACCAAATTAATGCGGAAGGTATGTCACGCGCAAAAAGTGACTACCTCGCCAGATCAACACAGGATCTCGACATCGACATTATCCTTCTACAAGAAACCCATACCCGTGATGAGACGTGTGAATCTAAGCTCCGCGTCAACGGTTTCAAGCTCATTGCGGCCGTGCACCACGCCAAGTATGGAATTGCTACCTACCTTAGACATGACCTGACAGACTTCTGTGTCCTTGAGGAATCCTCCAATAATGACATCTTCACGGCCACCGTAAAAGTTGGAGATATAACAATCACAAACATATATAAACCACCAAAAACGAACTGGCCCTCTCCTGCACTTCAGACCCATACCCACCCTGAAGTCCATGCTGGAGATTTCAACAATCATCACTCATCCTGGGGCTTATGCCAAAGATGACGAGAATGGAGAGCAACTGGATATGTCCTGGATATGTCGACATTGGTCTCTCAACCACATAATCAGGGAAAGCTGCTGGATTTGATGGAATCTACCCAAAACTCCTGAAGAACCTTGGACCAAAAGGCCGCGGCTGGCTGGCCTCATTCTTCACACACATCCACTCCTCCGGAGTTATCCCAAAGGCTTGGAGAGAGGCCAAAGTGATTGCGATCATCAAACCAGGGAAACCTGCGAACGACCCTGCAAGCTACCGTCCCATCTCTCTCTGTGCACATCCTACAAATTGTTCGAGCGCCTCCTTCTAGTCAGGCTTAGCCCATTGGTAGAACCTGTGCTACCAAACAAGGAAGCAGGCTTCAGACCGAAAAGGAGCTGTTCCGACCAAGTCCTAGCCATCACTACCTTCATTGAGGCAGGATATCAGCGCGCCCTCAAACGGGCGTGGCACTTATTGACCTCTCATCAGCCTACGACACTGTATGGAGACATGGCCTGCTACTCAAAGCGTCCCACATCTTCAAGTGTCAGACAACCATGCGCATCCTTGCTTCCATACTTAGCAACAGAAGATTCAGTGTTTCACTTGGAGGACAAACAAGCTCGGCTAGAACCCTCAACGACGGCCTCCCTCAAGGATCTGTCTTGGCCCCGATGCTTTTTAACATCTATTTAAGTGACATGCCGGAGACCACGTCCAGGAAATTTGCGTATGCAGATGACCTTGCACTAGCTACCCAATCCACCGATTTCAACGTACTTAGCAGAACCCTCACTGAGGACATGAAGAAGATGGAGGACTACTTCACCTACTGGCGCCTTCGTCCCAATAAGACTACAACCACTGCCTTCCACCTCAGTAACCGACAAGCGAAAACAGAACTGAATGTCACCTTCTGTGGCATAACAGTTAAGCATGAAGAGTTCCCCAAATACCTTGGAGTTACCCTGGACCGCAGCCTCACCTATCGTGAACATCTCAAGAGGGTTTCTGGAAAACTGAAGACCAGAGTCAACATTATCCGGAAGCTTGCAGGAAATAGCTGGGGTTCAGGCACACAAACCCTCCGAATAGCCTGCATAGCTCTAGTCTACTCTGTTGCAGAGTACTGCTCACCAGTGTGGACAGAGAGCTGCCATACCAAGAAGGTAGATGTAATCTTGAACTCGGCTATGAGAATAATTACTGGCACCCTTAAGTCAACACCTCTTCAATGGCTACCTGCTCTCTCCCACATCGCTCCCCCTGGTGTACGCAGATAGAAGATAATGCGCAAGGAACTACACCGCACCTCTACCAACCCAGACCTACCTATCCACGAAGACCTAGGAAACCTACCCAAAATGCGCCTCAAATCACGGACACCCTTTTGGACTTCTGCAAAGTCTCTAGAAGAGTTTGACCTGAAAGGAGAATGGCGCAAAACCTGGGCAGAGTCCGACTTCCCTAACCATGACCTTGTACAGGACCCTACATCAGAGCCAGCAGGGTTCAACCTCCCCAGAGAGCAATGGGTGACTCTGAACAGGATAAGAACACTCCATGCAAGGTCAGCCCATCATCTCCACCGATGGAAAATGAAAGACAGCCCTGCATGTGACTGCGGGAACCCAGACCAGACAGTCAAGCATGTGGTAAACGACTGCCCTCTCCGATGTTTCCCTGATAGTTTTGAGGGGATTCATCAGACAACATATGCTGCTCTGACCTGGCTGAGAAACCTAGACTTGAATTTATAAATGTGCATATATGTCATACGAAACAAACAAACATAATATACACACAAACGTATATACACACATACACATGGATACACACACACACACACACACACACACACACACAAACACACACACGCACGTACTCACACGTTCGTACACACATACAAACATGCTAATGCACACACACACGCACGGATATACATGCATAATTTATTGTTATGTTATAGCGTGCTCATAGTTTTCACCTTATACCCAAGCATGTGCGGCTGTACTGAAAGTCTAGCAACGGCCGTTTGAAGCTACATTTTTCCAAAATTATACCCCTAATTACGTATTCCGAATAGATTTTCTCAAAATGTCATGGTTCGATTGCTTTCTTTTTTAACATAAAGAAATGTTTGTTATTCATCTTTTAGTACACCAATTCTTAACAAAATTGTCATGGTTAGATTTCTCGTAATGATTTTTTGAGCGACTGAGGTTCAAAAGTGAAATTTCTCTTCCCATTGACATAACACGCGGAGTAGCGCGTTGCATGATGGGTGTACGGCTTATGCATAATTCATTAGGGTCCGAAAGATTGGAAAACCAATCTTTTCAGAAAGATTGGAAAAGCAATCTTGCGCATGACTGGTTGTCGCGAGTTGTCCCCTGACAACGTGACTTTCTGCAACGATAACTTAAAAAAAGTAGATCAATCGGAATAATATTTCAGGGTATGAAACTCTAACTTTACCTACATCTTGCAGAAAACCCTATTCGATTTGCTTTAGTGGTCATGGAGAATGAGGATCTTTTGTCAATCATGTCATGTGTCCATTTTCGTTCATAACGCGTGAACACAATTGTTAGAGTTTCATACCCTGAAATATTATTCTGATTGATCTACTATTTTAAAGTTATCGTTGCAGAAAGTCCCGTTGTCAGGGGACAACAAGCGACAACACGTCTCCATGACCACTGAAGCAAATCTAATGTAGATGTAGGTAATAAGTTAGAGTGTCATACCCTGAAGTATTATTTTGATTGATCTACCAGTTTACAGTGATCGTTGCAGAAAGTCCCGTTGTCAGGCGACAACACGCGACAACAGGTCTCCTTACGAAATCTGGAGTGAAGGGACATCTGACATCCTTATTCTCCACGACCACAGAAGCAAATCGAATCGGGGTTTCTGCAAGATGTAGGTAATAAGTTATAGTTTCATCCCCTGAAATATCATTCTGATTGATCTACTGTCCTAAAGGTTATCGTTGCAGAAAGTCCCGTTGTAATTAATTCTGGGACATGCTGTCTATAGGGGGTCTTATCATGAGGGAGACGATTTAAGTTATAATTTATTTAATTTAGTATTATCAAATTTCCTTCCAAGGTATGCATCAGATTGCATTATTTCGAGTCAAAAATTGCAAAAGGTTCCTACCGTGGGAGGGGGGACACCCCCATCCAAAACATCTCCCCCCCCCCCCCCCCCACCCTCGGGCGCTTTGCGCCCTCGTAGTTGTGCCCCCAATCCGTTGACCGTACAACTTTAAAATTCCTTCCGACGGGCCTGATTTTGAGTGCTCACCCTCTACGTTTCTAGAAGGTGTATTACGCACCAATATACCCGTATACCGTAGAACACCATCGTCAAGCACCCCCCCCCCCAAGCACCTATACGCATCTTGCTTTTAAAGACGTTTCCATGAGATTCACCTCCATTATTATCCTCATGAATATTCCTCACCATGATTTGCATTCTTGATTAAAGTTTCCCGTTTGGACAGAGAGCGGGCGCTCTTTAAAAGCAAGATGCATATTGGTGCTTGGGGGTGCTTGACGATGGTGTTCTACGGTATATATTTCAACGTTCCATATCGGAGCGAAACATCAAATATATGAAATACATTGGATCGATTTTGGTTTATTAATCTGCATTCTTCATTTGCTATGTTAATTGTTTTATATCCATGTTGCAACATTATATAATACCAAACAAAAAATTATAATAAGTTTTACAAGTTTGATGCTCGTTATTTGTTTTTGTGTGGTCATTTTTACTACCATGCGAAATATATTAAGTTATCAAAATTACCGTAGGCCTTTGGTAATGGTAGCACGAATAATACAAAAAAATAAAAAATAACTCGGATCTATCAAACAATGGAGAACTTTGGATGTTTTTATCAGCATAATTTGCCTTTTATAAATTTTAGATAACGGTACATACAAGTGTATTTGAACTATACCTGCACCACGAGATAATTATGTTTTGTGCAAACATACTAAAATATACGATTTATAGTTCGATATCAAATAATCAAAGTTCGCCATATTTATCACCATGGGTGCACGAGATGATGTGGCGTTTATAGACTGCAGTAGCTGCAACACCCCCTCAACCCCGAGAGTAAGATTGTAGGAAGAGTACATACATACATACATACATACATACACACATACATACATACATACATACATACATACATACACACATACATACATACATACATACATACATACATACACACATACATACATACATACATTAACGGGGTTTCTCCTTAACTCATTTATATCAAAAGACAATGAAACTGTGGCGTTCGGCTATTATTATCATTTAGAGGGTGAACAGACATTTAATCCGATACATGACTTGGCAATTTTGACTTTGTTTACATGGTTTTGCCGTTAACAGGCACTTTGCTTCTGAGGCAAATACCTGTCAATTTTTACACTGTACCGTTTTTATTATTGTATTTTATCTAAAATAAATGAATAAATGAAAAAAAATAACAAATTTAAAAAAATGGAAATTTTGACCTACAGGATCGCAAGAAATCCTTATGTGAACATACCCAAATTGTACTAATTCTTACGGCGGCAAAGGATGATGGGAGCGACCATGTTCGTGTAATTACCCGACATGCTTTACAAACTCTGACGTATGTGCTTAGGGCCAAACAAAAAGCTTTTCACTGATTTGAGGACTCCTCAAAGCGCCTACAAGTATTCAAACAATGGTTTAAATTGGTGTTATTGAAATGCAGTAATGCATAAGTGACCGTACGTCCGGACAGACCTAATAATGGCGGCCTCCAGCGTTCGCGTGAATAGGCGTGTACCCGATAGGGTTTTTACATATTTCTTTCAAAGCAGAAATCTGAGTTGGGGTAATGTTACGCATAATAAACAAGCATATTACGATGTAAAAAGTAGGATAAACTCTATTCTATAGAGTTGCATTGCCCTTTAAGATATCACAGGCTATAATTACTAAATCCGTTCAAGGTTTTGTCACATATGTTCACGGTGCCTCTATTGTCACCACGTCGCCGTGTATATCTGTATGTGCTAATGATAGTGACGACGACGTTTTGCATGGCAATGCGTGTATTTGATGATGAACACGACAACGACGAGGACGAGGATGATGATGATAAAGATGTTTTGTTTAATTAATCCAATGGCTCAGTAGTGTAGCACGATCGGTTTGATTTTAATGATACTGATGTTGGGAGAGGAAGGGGGACGTGTGCCCATGCCTCCCCCTACCCCCCCTCCCCCCTCCCCCCGTAGCTATGCCATTGAAATGAATCATGTGACATCTGCACGCAACCGTCCCCCCGTAGCTACGCCATTGAAATGAATCATGTGACATCTGCACGCAACCCTTCCCCCGTAGCTACGCCATTGAAATGAATCATGTGACATCTGCACGCAACCCTTCCCCGTAGCTACGTCATTGACATGAATCATGTGACATCTGCACGCAACCCTCCCCCCGTAGCTAGGCCATTGAAATGAATCATGTGACATCTGCACGCAACCCTCCCCCCGTAGCTACGCCATTGAAATGAATCATGTGACATCTGCACGCAACCCTCCCCCGTAGCTACGCCATTGAAATGAATCATGTGACATCTGCACGCAACCTGTCAATTGTCTTATCTCTCAAAGAAAAAGTAGATATTGTTAATGGGCCAATATGATGTTAAAACCTGTTATCAGGTAATTCTGGTTATGGTATATCCAATTTGTTTGTTTTACCAAGAAGTATTGATCTCAAGAAATAGTAAGAAGCCTATTTCAAATAGAAGTAACAATAAACATTATAATACGTTGTCCCAAAAGTGTTATCAAGGTTATCAAGCGTGGAAATGTCAATGTTCGCAAACCCTTCTCTAAACATTTCCTTTTCGTTAAAAGATATTTACGATTGAAGTGCTCACATCATTAAATACTCACAGGATAGTCATAACTAAGTACAAAGTCTTTGCAATACGTTAGGAAATATCACTTTCCATCTTTGCTAATCACTCGATCATATACCATCCATATTGGACGTTTACTTTTCGACTAAGGACTTCCCTACTAATAATACAAAATGATAAATATAATGGATACTAGCACACGTTCCGTCTTTCGACGCTCGCGACGCATCGCTTTTATAACCCCGTTCATTGGATACAAACTGCGCTCAAAACAGCACACAAAGTGCCCATTTTCCACTTCCCAGGAAGCATTCCAGCCAGGCAACCTCGTATGTGCACACCGTGCTAATTAACTCTTTCCGGGTACCTTTTTTTACACCTCGGTAGCAAATGTGGATAATTTTCTTGCTGAAGGAAATTCACGATACGCATACTTTGGAATTAAACTCGGGACTTCGCGATTGGAGAAAATAATATATTACATTTATATAGCGCTTAATTATCACCCCCTGTCCATCAGTCTAAATTATAATTTGTTTGTACAGAGTGAGTCAGAAAAAATGTCCCATCTTTTGAAAGTTGTCTTGTTTGAAGTATGAACATGAACATGGGTTTTATGATATGTCTTGATAGAGTTATCCTCCCAGCATATTTTGGTACCCTTTTCATTTGAATCTATGCACGCATGACTGAACATCAGACAATCTTTACAAGACTGCACAATCACACTTGCGCCAAGTGGCTGGTGAGGAATAAAACAAATTGTGAAAGAATTTATAACTTTTACTGCCGGGACACCGAACATTGGCATAACGGTGGCATAACCCTTGCAAAACTTATGTTACACTCTAAGTTCTTGCATACTCGGTGACCAAAAATTATCTCTGTTGCAGGGTGAACTGAGGACGAACGATAATTGCAGTTCTAGTCCTACTCAAGAAGGGCTCAACATAATTAACTGCTGCCAAATCAGTCAAGCCCTTTGGTGCAAATACAGATATCCATTGTAAATTGCCATTGTAAACCAACAAAAAACATAAATGCGATACATTTTTATTGTTATTGTACCTACGTATTGAGATAAAAAATTGGATTCATGTGCACGTGATGATGATGGTGGTGATAGTGGTGAATGTGTTAGGGGAAAGATTGTCAGGGAATTGCCACTTAAACATTCAGCGATTTTGTTAAAAATCAATGCTTAATCAGAAAAGGGGGAATGTTAACACTGCATTATGAAACAATGTTTACTGTGCGTGTGTGTGTGTGTGTGTGTGTGTTTGTGTGTGTGTGTGTGTGTGTGTGTGTGTGTGTGTGTGTGTGTGTGTGTGTGTGTGTGTGTGTGTGTGTGTGTGTGTGTTTGTGTGTTTCTGTCTGTCTGACTGTCTTTGTTCAAAACACTGTTTATTCCTCATCCATTCACTTGGCGCAAGTGAGTTTTTGCAGTCTTGTAAAGATTGTCTTGTGCTCAGTCATGCGTGCAGAGATTCAAATGAGAAGGGTACCGAAATATGCGTGGAGGATACCCCTACCAAGACATATCATAAAACCCATGATTAAATGTTCATACTTCAAACAAGACAACTTTTAAAAGATGGGACATTTTTTCTGACTCACTCTGTATTGATTTCCAGGGTTAGTATGACTATTCACGAAACTTGTCATGGTATTAGCATTAATTGCGTTTTTATAACCGATAACCTATATTCACAAGAAGTTTACACGAGGAAATACAATAGGCGTAGGGCCAAACTCGAACAAAATTAGTTTAGATTGCCAGATCTCCGCAACAAGTTTAAGGCAATTGTATTTGAAAGTATTTTTAATGAGACAAAATAATTCAGAGGTCTACCTCAAACAATTTGTTGCGAACACCTCCAAATCCAAGATGGCGTCCAAAAAGGCAGCCGTTTTGACTTGCTATAGATAATTGGCGAAATTTACAAAACGTAACCTGAAATCAGCATGATTTTGCCGTCATAATAAAGACAATACATTTTACTATAAGCTGATACCAAACACCATGGGGTTCAGGATATGTAACATGGTCATTTGAGCAATCGTGAGCAATCGCCAACATTTATCAGCCATGTTTACCTGTTCCCTGCTAGACTTTGCCGCGCGTCCCCACATAGTTAATACAGGGTGCACAGGGATCTCGTAGATAACGGGTTAAGGGGGGGGGGGGGCAATATGCCACCGTCGTTTTGGGGGTCAGCACTATCTATTCCCTTATCCCACTTTATATAATCATTACACGAGTTATTCACTTATATCGCTAACTAATTTAGTTGTGTGGGGGGGGGGGGGGGGGGGGAGTTATTTATCTGACTATTTGTTGATCGTGTGGTCATTGACAGTTTGGTTTAAATTCTCTATCACAAAGTTAACTGACAATACATCAGCAACTAAATGTATAAACTGCTCAGCATAATAACTGTTTGAAATTCAATGTTACATGTAATGTAGCATTGTTGTTTTACTTGTAATTAATAATTTGTTGCATTATTACTGCTAAATTTAAAACTTGGCTAGATTCCATATGTAGAGTGTGCGGCATGACGTAACCAATGTGTGCGATGTTTCTAAGGATTGTGCCGTTAAGCCCTTATCCAGGGGAGTTCTAACAGTCTCTCCTTTCTGTAACAATCACTCAAATCAAACGCACACACAAACATAACGCACACATACGCATAATCAATCACAACACACCCACACACACCGATTTTTTATGAGCGTGAAGGTGTATTTGTACATGTTTGTGTCGATATTTACGTGTTGGGGATGCGTCTGTCTGTGCGTATGTGTGTTATAAACCAAATTGTTATGAGGAACACTCAGACCGCCCCCCCCCCCCCCCCCCCCGTCAGCAACGGCAGTGTGTATTTACATTAAAGGGATAGTTGAGTTTTGGTAAAGAGGGCGCTACACAAAATAATTATTTTGTGAGATAATGAAAAACTGAGTGTCAAATTTGAAAGAGCATAGAATTTTATTGGCAGAATAAACTTTATTTGATCAAAATCGGTTCAGAAACGACTGAAATATCCATAAACATAACCATTTGTAATAAATGTGGGGCCCCACAAGTATTCAATAATTTTGAACCAGCCGTAAAAATTCGTTTTAAATGCTTCCTCTTTTCAAAAGATTTCAAATTAGGTTTTTAAATAGTTGTTGATTATCTCTCTATCCAATCACTATTTCAACAAAACATCACACGCACCAAAATTCTATTTAAAATGGTATAAACAAATGCGTTTTTTGAAAGCGGCCTCTTTAGTTTAAACATCTCTTTTTGTAATGATAACAGGCTTTTTACTTAGTCGTTTGTAATTTTGTTATTCCTTTTGGGCATGGTGGAGTTATAACTATGTAATGGTGCAGGTTTTGGTTACTAAAATTCAGTTTGACTAAATCTGTACTCTCTCTACCAGAACTGAATTATCCCTTTAATTGTATGTTTTGTAGTTGTTGCTGTTGTTTTGTTGGGGGCAATAACAATGCAGCTTATCACTCTTCTGTATGATTCATTGTAGCGGTGGCGGGAGGAGGGGGGGGGGGGGGTGATTTTATATACAACATGTAGAGCTGTCAAGATATTAAACATCTATTCTATGATTCATTGTAGCGGTGGCGGGAGGAGGGGGGGGGGGGGGGGTGATTTTATATACAACATGTAGAGCTGTCAAGATATTAAACATCTATTCTGTGTGGCTTGGTACGAACAGTCACGTTCACGTCACGTTCACGTCACGTTCAGGTTCTGTACCTTTTGTGAAACAGGTCACCCAAATCTACGAACAGTCACGTTCACGTCACGTTCAGGTTCTGTACCTTTTGTGAAACAGGTCACCCAAATAAACGAGGTGTAGGGTAACGTGACCCAACAATTTGTTGACCTGCTATGTGCAATCTACGAAAGCTCACGTAAATTGCCGCTGGCGTTTTAAAAAATAACGTAAATTGTCATTGAGAAGAGACTAATGGCAAAATAGCTGGTTCAGGCCGAAGATGAATGAAACAAAATGTACCATTCATAGGCGTACCCATGGGGGCGGGTGGGGGGGGGGGGGGGGGGGGTCACCCTCCCCTGTACCCCAAAAATACTGTTTTGGCTGTTTTTAATTGACTCCAAATATCTACAGCTAACCCCGCCCCCCCCCCCCCCCCCCACCCTGCTCAAAGAAATTTGGTTGACGAAATAACCCCCTCTCCTTCCCCTTTGAAAAAAAAAACATGTGTGCGGCCACTGCTACCATTACTCAGTGTACTAATGATGCAGCTAATGCTAGTGAAACTAATACAATGAAATGTACAAATATATAATGTACAATAAAATATAAAATTATATAATAAAGTATCGTGTATGGTGTTAGGAAAAGCGCATACACGTCGTATCAAAGGATGATAATGACACAGCTAGACAAATGCATGCACACCCAGACACAGTCGTAATATTTTTTCGAAGCCTAGACCAGGACCGGTTCCAACAGGACCAGGACCTAGCGGTTCATAAAATCCTGTCAGCGTGGGTGGGGGGGGGGGGGGGGGGGGGGGGGGTAGTCGTAAATTTTTGTCAGTACGTCCAGGACCAAGCAGAAAGTCTAGACCAGGGTCCAGTCGCCCAAAATTATTTGGGGGGGCACACCTAAATGTGCCCTTATGCTTATCTTTTCTATTGTTTTTTCAGAATACATGCCCCCCCCCCTCCGTAGCTACGCCACTGATACAATTTATTTGTCAAGTCATGCATGAGAGTGAAAAGGCAATTGTTGTCACTTTTCACAACTCACAAGAGTCAAAATGTGACAATTTAAGTTCACATATTGTTGGAAATGAAAAACATATAATTGTTACAAGGATTGTGGTTAGTTTCTGAGTTTTGTCTCGTTGTATGTTGTTTTGATCCGGCACCTAGCCTGCAATTTACTCGATCGCCGCGTCGTCAAACTGTGCCTCGGCCCCGTCTCGGCCTCGCTCTCGAATCTCGTCGATATCGTCGCGACGCATCAGGGCCTGTATTCCATAAACACTTAGAATCAAATTTGCTTAAACAAGCATTGGTATTCCATAAACATTTCAGCGTAAGATTTTTGTCTTAAATTTAAGACATAGGTGGCTTAAATATAAGAAAAAAATGTTATAGTCTGTAATCTTGAAGTTTGGGCATGTATTGTAGTGTAAGCTCGAGGATTGGCTGTGTTGCATGTACATAAAGATATTCTGATAATGCAGTAATAATGAAACAATTTGCACACCGTCTGATTTGAAGATGAGCCTAATTAATAATTGTTGAAGTATGCATACACAGGGCCAAATGGACGCTCAAAACAAATTGGTAACTTGTCACCCTTGAAGTAATTGTGTTGTTAACTAAACCCGGTAATAACAGCTGGCCACCTCACCGTGTACTGCTAGGCAAGCACCACGGGCCGCGGCCGGAGCCCCTGGCGCCTGGCGGTCGGGGTGGCTAGCTAGGCCTAAGCGGACACAGTCCGTAGTTGGCTGTAGCGAGTAACAAGTTTCCGATCCCCGTTTGGACCACGAATGTTTAGACAAACATAATATAAGCACAGTTTCTAATTTGATTATTCATTTCTATTTAACGTTATCTGTTAGAAAGATTTATTTTCTCCCTCTAACAACTGTCTGATACTTTGTCCGCGGTCCCCATTCACTTACATACAATTTTTTGTGCGCTGCGACAAATCCTTAAACACGCAATCTTCATAGGAATTCCATCGCACAATAAAGAAAATTTGTGTCGTCGAGAATAGTATGGATGACGTCATGACTAGTCTTAGTAACAAGCGCTTTCACTTTTACAAATAATGATTAAACACTCACGTCATGTTTTGGTAGACGTGACGATTCGAGTTTTACCGGCATGGAAAACGACAAATTGTTGGGTCACTTTACCGTGACTGTTCGTAGATTTGGGTGACCTGTTTCACAAAAGGTACAGAACCGTGAACGTGACGTGAACGTGACGTGAACGTGACTGTTCGTACCAAGCCATTCTGTGTTGATTTGTCAGCCACATTCCGGTAAAACAATATAAACTTCAAATTGTGTTAATTAATTGATATGGGTTGATAAGATGCCACCGTCGTTTTGGGTGTCAGCGCTATCTATTCCATTAAATTGTAATGTTATTGTGCAGGTTTTGGTTACTAAAGCTGAGACTTACCAAAACTGTACTACCCCTTTAACACCTCAATTCTGATTACAAATCAGAATGATAATATTGCAGTCATTACACGCGTAACTAACATGACTAAAGGGCCGAGCGAGTTAACAAATTATATATTATATATATAATAATATATCATAATATGTGTCATGAAACCATCTACGTTAAAGGGGTAGTTCAGTTTTGGTACAGAGGGCGCCGCACATCACAATTTTTTGTCGAATTTGAAAGAACGTGCAATTTTAATGGCAGGCTAAACTTTATTTGGTCAAAATCGGTTCAGAAATGGCTGAAATATCAATAAATATATCTGATCGTAATAACTTTGGCCCAACATTTATTCGATGATTAAAATAAATAAATAAAAAAAGATGCTTACACCTTTTCCAAAAATGTACTCTGCAAAAAAAGAAACTGGACACTTGTATAAGTTGAAATATTTCATATTAATGTACGATAAAGTTTACATGATCATATATCAAATTAAAGGGAATTTAGTCCTCTACATGCAGGATATACCTTAAAGGTGTAATCGTTCATGCATGAAATGCCTATGGTCAATTAAGAATAGCAAGGTCTGTTTTCCAAAATATCAAAACAATGGAGGACCACACCATTCGACTGAAATGATAGCAGGCGTTTCACTTAAAACAAGATGAGCGGGGCAAGTAAATTATGACATTATTCAACTTATTGTTATGAACAAACTCTGGAAATACAAATTTGTCAATAAAACAGGGCCAGGTTATGAGAGCATTATCATACTGGTCTGTATTACAGGCATGAAGCTTGTCTATTTCATGTGTCCCCTGCAATTTTAGCCATATTTACTAGAGAATGTCATGTTAAAGACTGCCCAACTGCGGGTGACTTCAGGTTTGAAGATCTTTGGACTACGGTAGAATTCTTTAGAAGAATTTATACCATTTTCATGCTGAAATAAGGGCACAAACTGTGTTTTGACTAATAAAGCTTTGCCATGGAATTCCCAATTTTTGTTACTTTTTTGATGAAAATAACCCCTATAACGTCCACAATTTGTCTTCATTTATACTCTTTATTGAGATGAAGATTAGAAAAGGTCACATTTGTAATGAACAATTATGCCATCTCATGAATTTAGCGTTTTAGATAATACTTATCAACATTTATATGTCATCGGAAAAGATATCGCTAGTGATATTCGTTTGTCTCGCAATGTGGTCAACAAGGAATCTTAAGAGATCACGACGTTTCGTGCGCCGCTTGCAACACTTCGTCAGGTGTGATACAAATGTAATGCAAGCATGGGAATATATACCCCACGGGTAGCGCAGCGCGCTACGCCGTATGAGCGAGAACGCTCCTAATTGGTCAATAACGGACAAGGCCTATTGGTCGGTGCGCACGGGCGCTCGACCAATCAGCGGACCGGTTGGCTGGCTCGCCTGCTCGGCGGGAACAATGGCGTGTTCAACCAATCAGCGGGCCGCTAGCTCGGGCTGGCCTATTGGCGGAATCAATGGCGTGTCGGTGCCGGATGTTCGGGCAGATTCATGGGCCGCTGTCTCGGCTGGCCTATTAGCGGAATCAATGGTTGAGTGGATGTTCCATTTTTGCTATTTTGATGAACAGACCTTGGTGTGGTTAATTGACCGTGACAAGTCATGCATGAATGATTTCGTCTGGAATTCATGAGAATATTGAAGAGGGTTATTGTATCTTTAATTTGATACACAATATCATATACGTATCGTTAATGAATACGAAATATTTGGTCTCATACAGGTGTCCAGTTTCTTTTTTGCGGAGTATAGTTGTTGATGATCTCTCTATAATTTAACAAAATAGCATCACGAGCATATTTGTGTACGTTAGATGGTTAAAACCAATGTTTTTTTTAGAAAGCACCCTCTTGTGTTTTTAATGGCTCTTTATTTAATGATAAAGGACTTTTTACTTTGTTGTTTGTGATTTTGTAAACCTTTCGAGCATGGTGGAGTTATAACTATTAGTTTGTAACGCTACTGTGCAGGTTTTGGGTTACTAAAGTTCATCCTTACCAAAACTTTACTACCCCTTTAACACTTGTTTACAGGGATCTAATAACTTTGTTGACATGTGTAAAGAGTGAATGAGTGGTTGAAACAATGTATATTGATGTTATCTGATATATCCTGGGTTTTTTGTGATCATTTTATTTAAACGTTTTAATAAAGTTATATGTTTAAGAATCTCACAGTGATTGGCTCTGACAATACATGATATGCAAACGAATGACCAGATTATGATTATTTCGAAATTAATGTCAACTTGTGTTTCATTGAGAAAGAAAATATATAATTATAATGTTAACAACAAATTATACGATTAACTGGTTCTAAAAGTTAATTTTTTCTGGAACGTAATCTAATAGAATTTTTCTGCAAAATATAGTTAATAAGTTATAGTTTTTTATACCCTGAAATAGCATATGATTGATCTACTATCTTTGAAGTTATTGTTGCAGAAAGTCCGATTATAATTTGTTTGGGGGGACATGCGTATAGTCGTGTAGCTAAAGATAACTACCGATGCAAGACACGTACAGACGTATAGGTATAGTGCTAGTAGCATGGTGAGTAACAGGGCCCATTATATAGCTTCAGCCGAGACCCAGGGGCAGGGCTGTTTAGAACCCATTGGGGATTCCAATGTGGGTTCGGGGCGGATCCCCAGGAAGCGTTTATGATTTCTGATTTATACAGCGTAACGATAAGTTTATAATGCAAATAGGTAAAATAGCATTTTGAATAGGTATGCATAAATACGTGTAGCAATCCGGAGGTCTCGGGTTCAAATCCGGCTGGAAATCCATTTTCTTTGCTCTTTTTCATGCATATTATATTTCTGGTCAGTTTTGATATATAATTATGCTTGAAGTAATTATACAAAGAAGCTGCATTACTTCAATGATCATTCGCATTTTATCCAGGATGATATCTATCCTTCGGGTTTATGTCAGGTTTATAATAGCTTCTGACCATTTGAGCAATGAAAGCTAAGAGGTTTCTGGGACGAACACCGAACAAAGGATTTTCTATAACTCAGTCGGTAAGATCGCCGGTCTAGTAATCCGGAGATCTCGGGTACGAATCCCGCTGGGAATCCCAGTTTCTTTGCTCTTTTTTAATTATGCATATTTGGCGAAATGTTAGTGTAAAAAAAGCGAGACGTCCTGATAAGTGTTACATGCCCGGGGACTGGGTCAGATTGCATTGATTGGGGACCAGAGGACGCAGCCCTCGGAACACTTAGACTTTCAGCAGTTAAGTTGGGTTTAAAGAAGGGTATTGTATCAACGTTTACATAATAAATGGGGAGGCAATTTCCCTTCATTTACTGTTATTTCATTATTTGAACTCTTTTTATGATAATTACAGGTCAACCCCACCTCCAGTATTTATTAATTTTTTTGGGGGAGGGGGGGGGGGGGGGGGGGGGGGGGGGGAGGGGGGGGGGGGGGGGGGGGGCTTGCAAGTACCACTTCAAAAAATAAGGAGGATATAGAGTTGACGTCATTAAATTGTTTACGGGATTCGTCTCAATTCTTCATTGGTGGAAAACCATAACATTTCCCAAAAAGTCGTAAAAGCTCTTTTCGATTTTTTGAATTAACGAAAACTGAACAATTATTTCCCTCCAAGAGGTATAAACTTCATTAACGGCTTTATTAACTAATTAACAAAGCGCCCTTCGCCTTTTGAATTTACATGCACTTACAGAAATACATGGCATTGATACCAGATAACAACTACAATCCTATATCGTTTAAATTATGGTAATAAAATCAGGCGCGCCGCGAGATATATACCCGTACACGTGATTAGGTAACCAGGTGATTATGGCCTAAATAAGGAGCCCCACTGGAGTAAAATACAAGCTACAACTCTTGAAAACTGGTATGGACAGCCGCTACCCCTCATCCTAGCAAAGCCGCCGTCAGTAGCAGGGCTCCTACTGACTTGACCCTAAGCAATGCTAGATAATGGTATGTAACCGGTATATTGTTTTAAGGTGAGTGGTTACAACAATATCCAAATACACCTCTACCCATACCAGTGACGTACATGTGGCAACCCAATCACATTGTAATGTTTACGCATAACCATGGTAAAATAGGAAATGTAATCGAACAAATTGATTTGTATACAAATATAATGTCGCTATATACGTTACTGATATTACCATGAAAAGGTTGAAATTACTATATATCTAAAATTGTATTATGTTTGATATAGCAAATTACAAATGCAACCCATTTTGTATTTGGCTTAATCAACGTAATATTGCCGATTGTTTACATAGGAACTGCGATCAAAAATAAATGCCACGATCTTTGGACAACTTTTGACTTTACCCATTATATTTACCACCTCCCCATGTCGCGCGGGACTCGATCACAAGCTACCTCCGGCTTGCTAGCCAGCTCTCTTCTTCAAAAAGAGGTCTCGAACATAACAGCCCAACTCTCTACACAAAGGGTCTAGTATTGAGTTAAATCTGCGAATCACTCAAACATTAACCGTTCATTCAATGTTCAAGTGTGAGAGTTTGAAAAGCCTGATTAGACCTGTGTAACAGTTCTGTTATTAAGCCAATTGTTGAAATTATATAAATACAAATCACCCAGTCCACCGGAAGCCCAATTAGCCCCAATACATAACGTTCTTACAATACATCAATAGTTATGTCAAAGTGTCCCGTACCTTAATGGTATTCACCACAGTACTGTTCATGCATTGAACAAGTCAAAAGAACAAAACGTTGTCCATTTTCATCACTTTTCAAAGTGTTTATAAACATCAAAAGTTATATACTTGAAATTTAATTTGATATTTGTATTTAATTATACTGTTTAGCGCATAGAGGCTATTATGCCAGTAGTCTAATGTCTAGTTGGTCTATTATTATTAAGATAACATTATTCCTACCTTCGAATTATCCAGTTGTAATTATAGCGGTTCCCTATACATTGTTTATATTCCGTATAAACAACAAAAGCATAGGGAATGACTTCACTTTCTTAAAAAAAGTTTTTTTTTTCAATAGCTGGTACTCACCATGCATACTAGCACTATACCTATACGTCTGTACGTGTCCTTGCATCGGTAGTTATCTTTAGCTACACGACCTATACCCGCATGTCCCCCCCAAACAAATTATAATCGGACTTTCCTGCAACAATAACTTCAAAGATAGTAGATCAATCATAATGCTATTTCAGTGGTATAAAAAACTATAACTTATAACTATATTTTGCAGAAAATTCTATTAGATTTACGTTCCAGAAAAAATTAACTTTAGACCAGGTAATCGTATAAATTTGATGTTAACATTATAATTATATTATTTCTTTCTCAATGGAACACAAGTTGACATTCATTTATCGAAATAATCATAATCCTGGTCATTCGTTTGTTGCATATCATGTATTGTCAGAGCCAATCACTGTGAGATTCCTTAAACATATAACTTTATTAAAACGTCTTTAAATTAAAATGAATCACAAAAAACCAGGGGATAATATCAGATAACCATCACTATACATTGTTTCAACCACTCCTCACTCCTTTACACATGTCAACAAAGTTATTAGATCCCTGTAAACAGTGTTAAAGGGTAGTAAATTTTTGATTGGAATTGTTTAGACTGTAAATTATTCCAATGGGGTAAGCGTGTGCAAAGTGAGTGAAAATAGTTAGTGAATATCCCTTTGCTATTTCTTGCTCCCTTACTCGGCCATATAATGCCCAATTAACTTGAAATTGTATTACAACACCAAGTGCACAGATCAGATAATGAACAATGTACAATTGGTATCCCTATTTATTACTTTTTGCATACGTCATTTTTTTGTTTTTATTCAGTTTATTCACAATTTAAAAATGTAAAAAAAAAAAAAAAAAGGTGTAAAATGTGTTCTGGGGATCACATTAGAAAGCTAACCCTCAACAACTTGTATAAAAAGCGCCCCCCCAAAATAAAATACAACTTAAAACATAATGCAAATTAACAATTGCAAAGAAAAACTATAACATCAATACACATAAAAAAACAACAACACCGAACACTCGAGTTTAAAAAGTTCCTAAGATCTCCTCTAAGAAGTATCACTGTGGGCTATTGTATAGTAACGGTATAATGTTTACCTCGTAAAGCAGAGGGGCATCAATGTCTGATCTTTATCGCGATCGTTGGCGTGAAGAATCCTTAGAGGGATACTATGGGAAGGGATGGGATACCTTTTGGGCTACCGTCGAAATTAAAATCAACCTTAAATATCTCCATAACTAGTGAGACATTAGGACATTACAACCCAATTTCATCCTCTTCTTACTATAAGCCCAAACGTTCAAGGTAAGAGAAATGTTGAAAGCTCAAAAATATTTTGTTTGAATTCAACAAAGTTAATGATTAAATCCTTCTTAAACAAATTCGTACCGGATTGCCTCACTTACCACGTTATTTGACATAGATTTCGACTTTACCAACTGTACGAGGACGTATTTGTATTAAAATCATATATATATCCATATTACCGGGGATTCATTAACAAATTCAAACATATGTTTACCATGATGCAAATTAAAATTGCAAAGGAAAAATATAACATCAATTACACATTAAAACAAAAACACACACCGAACACACGAGTTAAAACAGTTACTAGATCCCTTGACGAATATCATGTGGTCTATTGGACTAGAAACGGAATTCTGTTTACGTCGTAAATCAGAGGGAATCAATTGTGTGATCTGTATCGCGATCGTTGGCGTGATGTATCCTAAACAAGGATACTATGGGACGGTTGAGTATCAAGTTTCGGATACTATTGGCTACATTCAACATTAAAATCAACCTTTAATATCTCCAAAACTAGTGAAACATTAGGACAATTACAACCACATTTCATTGCTTTCTTTACTATAAGCCGAAGGTGAGAACAATGTGAAAGCTGAAATTTGTTTTGAATTCAACAAAGTTAATGATTAAATCTCTTTAACAAATTGGTCCCAGATTGGCCTCACCTGCTGCCCATTGCCATTGACCATCGATTTCGACTAGTATGAAAACTGTTCAGGGAACGTATTTTGTTCTATCATATATGAACCATATTATGGGAGACATTAACAAAGTCAACAGTCGTGTCATAATTTTGCTACCATGAGCCAACTGACAAGGAATATGAGGAAATGTAATATTATACAAATATTTTCCCTATGTCGACCAACTAATCACTGATACAAGAAAGAAAATCACAGATACAAGAAGACAATTATGCTCACTTTAAAATTGTCCTTATCCAGAACCGTTTATTTGCCTCTTTACAGATGTTGGCGCTCTGTTGCAGCGGGTATATTATGTTGGTTTTGTTGTGTGTGTGTTGTTGGTGTGATAAACTAAGTATTGTGTTTAAGTACAATACATGTCCTTGGTCCTGGATCATAGAGTGGTTTACGAGCCATGTTTTATTCTGTGTCATATTGCAAATGAAAATGAAATCAATCATCATAAATAAAATCATATCAAACTAAGAAAAACTTTCCATAAATTAATATGGTGTATGTTTGATTTGATAAAGGTAAACACATGTAAGGGGTTCCCCAAGAGGTTACTTGGCATATCTAATTCATTCAACTAAACATATACTGAAGATGTAATAGGTAACTTACATTTTAACAATAGTATCCATATCTCTCGTGTTACATCCTTGGATTAGTACAATTACCGTGCCAATCAGTGACATACGTTATCAAATGTCGGCTTGTACAATACCTTTTACGAGAAATAAGTACTATACACCGTGTCCCCAGAAAAAACGAAACCGGGTTTCAATGGCAGAAATTGTATGTTATAATGAATAATTTCCTTCATGATATATAATATGTCTTGAAAGCTATGTGTCTTTTCTTTTATTTGGATATACAACTTATGGCACATAGAATTCACGCGTGACTGAATTTAGAACGATAGAAGGTTGTGTTACCAAAATTCAATTTGCCGCGCAGAAATTGCAAGTTTGGGTTGAGGTTTTGGGGAGGAGTTTTAGAGTAGTAAACGTACTTATTTTGAAACAGGGACAGACACCGCATGAAAATTCGTAATTTTATCTTTTAATATGACACCTCATGATTAAAAAAATAAATTAATATGCAGTAACGAATACAATAAAACATGCTTGATTCCAGCCCAAATGGTAACTTTCCTGATCTAGCCGGATCCCCATGTTTGTGTAAATTCCTACATGCATCAAAGTCCAATTGTCCAGCTGCAAGTCAGGAAAAGCGAGCGACTTCTTACTCAACTTTTGGGACCTCAATTTTTAGGGCAGAAATCAGGCATGTTTCATATGTACTCGTTCTCTGGCATAAATCATTTATTTTTGGAGCATGAGGTGTCATTGTAAAAGATAAAAATATGAACTTTTATGTGGTGTTTGTCCTTTTTTAAAAATTAGTACGTTACAACTCTTAAAACTCACCCAAACTTCAAAATGTGTGCGTTGCAAATTGAATATTGGGTAACACAAATTTCTATTGTTCTAAATTCAGTTCATGCTTTGAAGTATGTGCCATAAGTTTGCACATCAAATGAAAGAAGAGACACAGAGCTTTCCAGGCATATATATTATCATCAATTTAAATTATTCATTATGACAGAAAATGTCATGCCATGAAACCCGGCTTTCGTTTTTTCTGGGATGGACAACGGTTTGTATTGTAATATTAGGCTAAATAATCAGTTGAACTCCTTTATTGACCCAATATATAGTTTAAATGGAGGGACGCATTCGTTTTTTCATTCGTAGAATCCAAATTAGAGGGCTGTTCGCTCTGATTTTTTGTTTGGTTGTTACATTGATCCCCATCCGTCAACTGAAAGCTGTTCAGGACGTTTTTGTAAAAGTGGACCTGTCCCTTTTAAAGTGGGGGGTGGGGGGGGGTGGGGCTGACCAAATTTGAAACTGTTATATATTTCTTTATTTTATGCTCATGTATTTCTTTGTTATTAATCAAAAAAAGTGTAGGGGGGGGGGCTGCAACCCCCCCCCCTAGCCCCCCCCCTAAGCCCCCCCCTTCCCCCTAGCCCCCCCCCCCCCCGGTTCCGCGGCCCCTGTAATACAGCTTTGGTTGCGTTTCATTTCACACGTCACAGTGTTTGCTTTTCCGCAAGCCAAATATGGAAATTACAATGCCGTCGGGAGCTATGGGGCAATTATTTTGCTTTTGTTGTTTGGAGTACAAAATAGATATGACTCATCGCCTGCTTGACATTGCTCGCCTAAAGAAACCCATTGGTGCTTGCAAGGTGTACAATTATTTCCTCATCTTGTTAACTTGGTTGTATATTATTGTATTGCTAGCCAAGTGTCCAATGTATAGAAAAAAAAACATTTACGTGCAAAGATGACAGAGTTTTGCTAATTATCCCTATTCAAACACCAATGTGAATTCTTGATATTTTTGGATGGTTTATTTGCGGATTTCTTAATTTTCTGAAGCGGGTTTGGCATCTAAACCCTTTTTCTAAACCAACGCTTTAGAAAAGGGAAATTAGAGAACACGAAGAAAATAAAATAATAGAGAGTGGTGTTGGAGCTATGATTGATAATGTTGTTTGAAGAGATGACTTTTTAGATTATCTTTGAATTGAGTCAATTGTGAAGAGTTCCTGACCGTTAGGCAGAAGCGTTTCATAAATACGGTCAATAAAGGAGAATGTCCGTTCACCATAAGATCTTAAAAAACCACTTTGGTATAACAAACAAATGTTTGAGTGGCAGAATTCTGAGTCTTCTTGTTGGTGCATACGGGACAATCAAA